>OMLM01007591.1:29777-39825 GCA_900302695.1 Helostoma temminkii
TTTCTTTCTACACCTCTGTGTCTGTACATTGTGTTTTCAGATTTTGTCACAATCTTTGTTTTATTCTCTTGGGAGATTGCGTCCCTCTCTTTCTCTGCCTGTGTTTCTGTCTTTGGAGACAGCTTTCTGTACCTGTTCCTAGATCTCTGTTGGAGTGGTGACCTGAAAGGAAAAAAAGGCTCTGTACTTAAAATAGATTAGTTGTGAGTTCCCGCCTACTCTCAGGATTTTTTTTTACCCTCCCACTCTATCCCATTGTACAAGTCTTGGGTGGCAGACCACAAGCTAAGAGCCTGATGAGACATCTGCCATACATGATGGTTAAAAAATTGAAAGACTAAATGAGGCGCTGTTCATTGTAACACAACTTGCAGCAAATACTCACCTGTCACTGTGACCAAATAAGTGGTACAATCAGGATAAAAAATTCTGCATTTATATAGTGATTTTCCATGGTAACAAGTACTTGATTGATTACTCATTAATACATGGTGATGCCATCATTCATCCTGAAACTGTGTTGACTTTGCATGGGCAAAAGAACAATCAATGTTTTTTCTACTGTTTACATGTCTGTACCATACAATATGACAACACAAGCTAATCTTATTATTGTGTCTGTCACAAAAGGAGATGGAGACAAAAGCAAAACAAATCAGCATGAAAGTAGCACACTGGGATGGAGATGACAATAATGACAAGTCTCTCTCTCTCTCTCTCTCTCACACACACGCGCTAACACACACACTCACACACACACACACACACACACACACACACACACACACACACACACACACACACACACACACACACTCGCACTCACACACACACAGTGTGTGCTATATAAAGCATGGGGTACGTGTGTACTGACAATATCAAGGTAATAAATAATGATGTTAGTGCACCCCTCTAACCCTTTCATCAAAAGGATTTAATTAAATTTCTAAATCCTGGACTGGGAAAGTTACATGGTGAAGGAAAACTCAATTCTTCTGAAATGTTAGACACAATTCAGGTTGGCTTGAATTATAAAAATAACGAAAAAGAGTTCATTTCAGTAGATTCAGTAGGAACAGCTATGGAAATGTAGCTGCTGCCTTTCCAGTGTACAGTATAGTGTAGCATCTGTCACAGTGCTTTGGGCAGTAGTTGGTGTATTACAGTACTTGATTATAATCAATATATATTTGTGTCTTTGGCAAGACAAATATTAACCATGAAAAGATTAACTTAAAATTAACAACAATCAAGCCACAAATTATTTTCAGGAACGCTGATTTATTAGCTGCAACCAAATTGGGAAAACAATCCACTTTTTGTGGCAACATTGAAATGGTCCCTAACAATTTTGCCTGACATTGACATTGCTATATGAGGAGTAAGTGCACTCTACAATTACTGCACATGCGGCTAAAAGTTACACATGCTTATTTCTTGAGTAAGGTCTAGATTCAGCAATAATGACAACTATCTGTATTTAAAACACAAGAAAGTACAGGAAAGTGTATGAATTTAATTAATTGTAAAAACTGACTCATAATGCTTCAGGCACATGGATTAAAATAGTGTCAGTTGAAATGTTAATTTTCTCTACAGAAGAGCTGCTGTTTTAGGATGTCTACATCCTTGTGTGTGGTGGGGTAAGGCTTGTGCTGGATTAATGGACTCTGGCTGTGATTACTTAGTATGTGCTATGCTTTAGGTTTGCTAAAAAGTCATTCTGTGTAATCCATCAATAGTGCACTCGACCCTTCCTCCCTTATCATTAGGCTTAAAGCTCAACTCAAACAGCA
The DNA here is from genome assembly GCA_900302695.1 of Helostoma temminkii. Classification (NCBI taxonomy): domain Eukaryota; kingdom Metazoa; phylum Chordata; class Actinopteri; order Anabantiformes; family Helostomatidae; genus Helostoma; species Helostoma temminkii. Next base: position 31,574 of record OMLM01007591.1, read on the forward strand.
CAGCACCCACGGAATATGGCCAGTTGTCACTAAGGACCTGCCATTGCAGCCAGCTTATTGGCCAAGAGCACCGATTGGATCACCAGCAGATAATCAGGCCTCAAACTGGAATTTGTCACAATTTGTCAGGGATGGTGTGTGAGTATTTGTGTAAATGTGCAGAAACAAATGTAACTATTGCAAAGTTTTCATTGTTAGTTACCAATGTTTGTGTCCTTTCTTAGATTTTGGTACAGCAAAAGATACCCTCTACAACAGGGTGACAATGGAGGTGAACTCAAGGTCATGGCACACATGGCACACACAATGGAGGAAATAAACCTGAATGAAAACCATGCCTTAGCAGCCAGAGCAGTTTTTGTGTATTTTCATTTTGTTTAGGCACTAATGTCAGTGTGTGTGTGTGTGTCTTTGTGTGTGTGAGTAAAAGGCAGAGAGGTTGTGTGGGGGTTTTGATTATTGTATGAACCCACTGTCAGCACTGATGGTGTGTATCTCTTCCACTGTTCTTAGCTCTTCCTGCCTTACCTATAATTGGCCTCAAGAGAGCCAGTAAACTGGCAGGAGGCTGACTAACTGATCACGCAGATGACCCTTCTTTTCCTCAGACCCTCTGAGAGGGCACTGGTGCCTGTCCACCTTTACAGTTCAATCATCTACAATACCTATTTACAAAATCGAGGCGTCTCCAAACTCATCTCCTTCAACTTAGAGGCTGTATAACTTTGGCCACCTACCCTCTTTATGTCCTTCGCTCCCTTTGCCTTCTCATTGCCTCTCATGCACTGATCTACTGTCCTCTCCACCTATATCCGCATTTGTTCCACATTTCTTGCCCATTTGCTCACTAATTAAACCACCAAGTGTGTTACGATGTCTTTTATCAGTGTGTTAATCTCACAGAGCGTGGTGTGGGTGCATTTGATAAAGCTCTTTTCAGTCTTAATGATGGTAACAACATAGCTGCAGACACGTCTCTTCCTTGACAAAATGACCCACCATGGCTCTCTCCTCCATCCTCTCTCTACCTTCTGTTGATGAGCATATCTTACACATTTTCAGCTTTTAGAGATGCACTTTTAAAAATCTAATTGAGATAATAAATTGTAGTAAATAACTTGATTTTGACTTTTATCTTTGGGCACAGAGTGAAAATGTCACATTTTCCTCTATGCTGATTTAATGTATTGTTTACTCACAGTATTTACTGCATTAACTTTTTAAGAAAAAATAACTTTAACATCCAGCCCTGTACCATTCACCCATAATCGGGTGAATGGTACAGGGTATACCCACTAAACTAAACACATGTTTACATGTGTTACATGTGAACAGGATGTGAAGGACATTTTGTGGTGATAAGCCCAGTGGAGCAGCTATGTGTTAAACAGAGACAGCAGCAGCGGACTATTCACTGGAATATCAAAGTTGAAAACAGAGAGGAAGAGCAGAGCAGCAGAGTGAGTGCAGGACCACAGCTCCCAATAAGTCCAGCACAGTCATGTAAACAGTAGACAGAAAACTACAGGACTAGTCAACTACTAGTCTGGGATGATTTAGCAGGATGATGTTATGTATAACTGAAGTTTCACTGGTTTCACCAGAAATGTTAATTAATAAAATAGGCTACTAAAGAAATGTAATCTTATATTCAGAAAGTTAATATTTATTTAGAAGAAATAAAAATTTCACTTTCACAAGTTTAAAACAAAGAAAACTGAACAACAGCAAATATCGGCTACGTTACTAATTAAGGTTCATTGTGTTGACTCATCTATACAATTACGTATATGTATACAGGACTATAACATTTCCACTAACACTAACACTGAGGTCAAGCAGCAAAAGTGGCAATCTGTACTAACCCTTTATGTGGACTGAATATGCAACAGTAGTCTACAGGTCATTGCTTATAACACAGGGTAGTTTTTTCCTTTGCTGGATAGTGTACCATTTATAGTATATCCACTTCTCTTTGGTGTACAGATTAAGTATTTGGATGGAATCACATTAGGATCACATAAGTATCTAGTCGTTTGCACTTGTGGTTTTACTTCATGGGCCCTGTAGTTTTTTAGATGATAAAACTAAATCGTTGATTAAGCACCCAGCACACTTCTCATAGCTTGTGCTGGCAGCATGCCTTAGAATATGAAAAGAAACCCTAAGGAACACATTTTTCTTATAAAGCACTAGAAAAGAAATAATGGCTGGTTTCATAAAACAAAAATGTCACCTTACCTTTAAATTTATTTTGTTGGATTTAGTTGGATTCTGCTAACAAGTGTATATTGCCTCTTCAATTTCTATCCTTTTTAAAATCTGTCCCTTTTTTGGAGCTGTTTATGGACTTATACATAATATGTGAATATATTCAAGCATACCCACACATGCACTTATCCTGGTAAACCCCAGTTGGAATGACTCAAACTCAGATGTAGCAAGTCACTAAACTATTGACAGATTGACAGTGGGAGACAGAGACAGACACTGACAGAGAGAGGAAGAGATGTGGATGAAAGGTTAGTGAAGAGAAGAAGTGGGCAGGTCCACGCAGATGAAGTGACAGCAAGATAGTGATATGTTGTCAAGGCCCTCAGGCACTGTGCTGTCTTATTCTGCTAGCCAGAATGCTGATGAACACGGGCGGTGACTCGTGGCAACACACAATCAAAGTCAAAGTACATCTTTTGGTACACAATCCGCCTGCCGTCACTCACTCTTTCATTGCCCCTGTCTCTCCCTGCCTGCCTCATTGTCCTACACCCTGGTGTGCAAAGTCAGCAAAATCTGTCCTTATTTGTCTTATTGTTTTTCTTCACAAGGACGTAAAATCAGATTTCCATTAGAAAAGTAAGTCATCATGTGCAAATCAAATTACATTAACTCCCCCCGCATCAGTTTTCTTTCCACTTTTGCTGAAAAAGAATTTCACAATTTTTATGAATTTCCTCTTTTAAAATTCATGTTAAAGTTAGATTAGTGTTATCAGCTTGGCAAAAAACACAGCTGGGAAAAAATAAAGACCCGAATAACACTCTAAAAAGCTGGAGTAGCTAAACTGGTGGGTGGAAGTGTGAGAAAGATCAATGCTAAAGCCTCAGTGTGAATTTGGGCCCTAGGCTTGAAGTCCCCATCTGTCACTGTGATACTGCAACCCCTGTGGCCTAAACATGGGCTTTGTTAATGTTTTCACAGGAATGAACTTCCAAAAATGGCTGACTGAGCTTCTCATACAGTAACAGAAGGCATGTAAACACTTTGCTAGACTCAGCTAAGCATGGGGATAATAATAAAAAAGATGTGGTCTCAGTTCTGTGGATTATGATGGGTAATCCAGCTTTTCTCTGGATGGACCTGTTTTTATTAGGAATCAAACAAAGAATACATAATTTATTCTGTTTTTCCCTACATAGTAATATCAGATCAGACTTTGACACATAAATGATTGAAAGATTTTTGATCTTATGCCGTAAAAGCTCTGTAGTTTTTATCCATGCTAGCAGTATGATCTGAGGGATGGAAATGTCAGTTTATTGGTTGGCGTGTCAATCAGTCAGCCACTTTGCTTCAGACTGAAATAACTAATCAATTCTTGAAGGATTGTCACAAAATGTTGTACAGACATTCACGCTTCCTATAGATTTAATTTTCATCTTGTTGCATTTTCCCACAGATCACATATCAATCAAACTGCTCTACTGTGTCACTTTCTTTCAGTTATGAGGTTTCTGACAGTGCTGCTTTTTTCTTTATTTGCACAAGCTAACGCAACAGTTAAATTCATTTCAAGCACACTGGAAAAATAAAACAGAATGTACCTTCCAGCAGGAACATTTATTCCAAGATCCACAATGAATAAATATAGAGAGCAGTTAATGTATAACATTACATAACCTGAATTACCGTTTATATCAACCCATGACAGAGGATAGCTAATCAGACGTATTTATATGAAAACAGTGGAGATTATAACTTCAAAGAAACAAATGTGCTTTCTGTTAAATGGAGCATGCATGCATACACCTCCGCACATTTTGCTGTAACAGTATTGCAGTGCTGCACACTACAATGTGACCTAAAGACATTCTTTAAAACTAATCATCAAATAGAAAACACCCCCTTTCCAGTATGCTGTTACTAAACGGCTCCCTAGAAAGCTGCTTCATTTTCTTTATTCAGAAAATCATCTGAGGCCAAACCAGCCTCCCTCCAACAATGCTGCACTTTGGAAACAAAATACTCTGCAGGACTAACAAGGCAAATTCTTTGCGCTACTCCAGTTTCCAACCTGGTATTAGCAACAAAACCGAGACACAAACACAGCTACCCTGCTTCTAACATACAGAGAGGGATAGATTGTAAATGGCATTGCCTAGCAACAGCCTGCTAAACTGCTGGCAGCAGCTTGGTTGGGGTGCATACTAATAGATGAAGAAACACACATACACACATATACACTCAGCACAGCAACACAAAAAGTTAATGTGATGGAACTCTGAGTGCTGAGCTTTACAGTACATAACCCAAGAACATTAATTGCTGCTTTGTGTGAGTGAAAACAGAATAAGGTGTTGTCCTGACTTAAGCTTTGAGTTTATCTGAATTTAGAGCAGGAGTAGATATTACAACAACAAATTCCATTACCAAATTTGTACAAGATTACAAAGTTATATGAATATGAAAACATGTTACCAATAATAGATTATTATGTAGTTGATCCTTTAGCTTATTAATTGCAAACCACCAGTCATAAAACAGAGCAAACATTTATACAATAAAACAAGGTGTCTTTGGGTTGTTTATAATGCATTTTTATGGATCTTGTGGTGGCTGATCTTAGGCATATATACTATATATTCTAGCACAATCCTGACTTACTCTGACATACGCTGAGCTGGGGACCTAGCCAAACGTCATGATGAATTGTGCTTCATGAATGCATCACAAACATACAGGATATAAAATTAATTTTGGACAGGTAACAGTGTTTAAGATTAGTACTGAAAATTTGAAATCAGAAGATGTTACATGAAGGTTGTGTTGTTTGACAGGAGGAGTCATAACTAAGGATGGTTGTTGTATTTTTTACATTTAGTAAAAAATTTTTTTACACGTTACTATACAAATGCAATAATATCTAACTGGAAACATGTATATGTTACTATTTACATTTATTCCAGTAAACAGGTCTAGTGAAAACTCAACTCTGAGTCGAGGGAAACTATTTTATAGAGTTTTCAGTCCCAGACACAGAGATCACTCCAACTCTGAGTCAGATACAGAGGTAACTTTGCGAACATAACTGGCCTGCTGGAACATTTTCTCCCCGAGTGTCTGTCTCTCACCTCTCCTCCTGCCAAGACTGAAGAAGCTGTCTGACACACTATTTCGTTTCCTCATTCCAAGTGAACTGAAGATGCTGGAAAAATGTAGTGTAAAAGTAAGTTTTTCTGTATAGGCTGTATTTAATCTTAACTCATTTTAAACTTTCAGTGACAGACTAGCGTCTTGTCCAGTTTGTGCCTAGGCTTTTGCTTCAGAATTGGCAGAAGCAGAACACTAAGGATGAGACAGAAACACAGTTGAGCAGAACTTTTCTGAATAAAACTTTCTCCTGTGACAAAAAAACATGTTTAATGCAGGGAGTGAGACAGACAGCAGAGATGAGGACAGACACGTTTGGTGTGATTCAACAAACATGAGGTTAACTATATTATTCTGTTACTGTCAGCCACTCAGTGACCTAGAGCCTGAAGAATTCTACAAATAACTGTGTGTGAGCTGTGTGTGAGTGTGTTCTGTGTCAATGCACCACATCTGCCTAAGGCTTTTCCTGTCCTGTTGTTGATTCTTCGAGTGGTCACAATGACGCTTGTGACATGTGAAGGCGCATCTTGGTGTAGAATAATAGCTCCAGTCAATGGTATTGGTGATCACCAGTAATCAGTAGTAAGCTCTGTACAGCACATTGTGGTGTGCTGTCATGTAGTTGTGAAATACAATAGAAATCACCTAAGTTCAGCTGTTTCTATCTGTGACCTCATTTTGTATTCCAGAAATAGCTCCCTCTCACCACATACTGGTACATGCACACCTACATGCTACATGTACACTCTTGCATAAACACGCATGCACACAGAGCAGCCTGGCAGAGGGTGGAGTGTGACATTTAGACCATTTCTCCTGTGACAGGGGGGCTCTTATGAAGCCGAGGTGAACCATTTCAACATCAAACACTCACAGCCAGCAGGATGCTTTGGCTCTGCCTCCCGGAGGGCAGTGGATGAATGGAAGAGTGTGAGCATGCCTTCCTGTGAATTTGCAGCCTACCTGAGTAAAGGCGGCGGCTGGAATGCCGGCTGCTCTGACAGACAATCATAGCATCTATAAAAATAGTCTGGTAGTATAACCACATCTGTGTAGCGCTAGTTCACTACAAGTAAACAACAGTTTTGACACAGCTGTCACAGTGGAGAGCCTTAAAATGATGCATTAGCTTTGTTCTCCATATTTGTGATTACACTATCAAAAATTAAGGACGAGACACAGCAACACAAAGTCCTGCAATTGCTTCTTCAGGAGAAAAGGCACTGCTACTGCTACTGCTACAACTACTGCAATTACAACTATGGAGAACTCAGAAGCACAACATCTTCTCAGTAATTGACAGGCTGACATCATTCTACTACTTATACAAATCTTTGTTTGCTTCCAACTGGCAACCTAAGACACAAAACACAGCAGCGGTCCTAAAAACATTATCAAAATTCTCCCAAACTGTGCACTAAACACAATACCTGAATAGATGTTATTGTACAGGTCACAGGCAGTGCGTTTGCAGAGTTCTACTTTGTTTTTATTTACAATACTGAGGTTTTATATGTCGCAGAATGAATCCATTCTTCAGTGGTTGTGCTCATAACTAATACTTGTAGTTGTAGAAGAGAATGATGACAAACCATGAAAAATAAAAAATACAGTATGCAGTATTTTGGAGGAGCAACAGAAGTGCAGTCAAGGCCTGCCTTTGACAAATATAATTGTTTTAGGAAATTCAAATAATACACAACATTTTAAACATTCCTAAAATAATGGTGGTTTTGGACAGACCACTGTCCTGTGAAGGCATAAACAAACATAGTGCAAAGAATGACAGAAGCAAAGATGGAAGCCAGTGAAACGTTTGGATGCATTCTTTAATGTGCAATGTGTAATGTTAATGTGTAATTTGCCAAACTCAAAAAAGAAGAAAAGTAAGAAAGGAAGAAATAAAGTAATTAAGTCAGAGGAAAAGACTTTTAAGGATCTGGAAGTCTATGATTTGTGTTTATTGTGTAGAGTGAGGTTTAATTAGTAACAGCAACAACTGACTGGAGCCAGAGGTGTGGTGTCCATGCCTTTAAGAAACTCCTCTGTGCCATACTCCACATACATTCACACACAACTAGAAACCAAAACACATATTCTCCTCATCTCTCTGCCACAAATATATTGTACATGCAAGGGCCCTCTTACTGCTCAATCCTTCAGGGAGGCCTAAAACCTTAACAAGCAAAATTTAATTAATTTTCAAAGTACATGGATGAGCAAAGATGGGGCTGTTATCTTTATGCTGAACGACAGCAGTTGTGTGTTCCCATGAAGAGAGCATCTCTGGTGGCATTCAAGGAAACATTACAGCTTTGATGTACAAAATAAGAGACTGAAAAAGCAAGAGACCAAGGGAACAACATTGTGTTTTTAACTGTTCATGACTCGTACAACTGGTCTGGACCTCTTGTGAATTTTATTTGTAATTCAAAGTACTGTATGTGAAAACTAGTGAATGCCACAAAGATTAGTGGAACAAATCTGTTTGTACCAGCGGTTCTTGCAATTGACCCACACTGATACTTGGTAGTGAACTTGTTTTTATTCTTATGGATATATAAGAGGATTGTAACTTTAAGCACATATTCCTTGAGGTGTCAAGAAACGTCACTTGTCTAAACATTAAAAGTTCTTCCAGATTCATAATTTTGTTTTCGTAAAGGGAGAAACCCACAATAGAAAGAATTTCAGAAATACAAATCTTGACTAACAGCAGCCTCAAAGAGTGTTTAAATAAACTCTATTTTCCTTTTTGCAGTTGCATGATCCAACAATTTTCAAGATTGTGTTGTATTTATATCTATCTGTGAGCATGTGCAATAGGTACTACTGAACTCTAAAAGCCTGGATGTGGTTTTAAAGGTTTGATCAGTATTTCT
>OMLM01007593.1:0-56083 GCA_900302695.1 Helostoma temminkii
ATAAATCCCATTAGATTGGGCCAATTATAAGGCCTTGTGCAATTCTCCCAGCTGGAGAAACCTTTTCCTGAGCACTCATATTAAAGCGCTCTCATTCCCTACATTGTCCACCCTGAGTCTTTACACACAGGAAATTATAAGGATTGCTTTGGGTGGATTGAATAAGCACAACGTTCCTCCACTTCTCCTCTTAAAAAGCTTACAATATCTCAAACAACAAGATTCAAATTTAAAAAATTATCACTTGGCTATAAACATGATTAAAACTAAGAATAGTCAGAGGGATTATATTAAAACCCCATATTTCTAGCTTATTTGTGCAGTCAACTAATAATATTAACATTTGTTTTAATATTGAGTGCACTATTTGTTTGTCACCATTCTAGCTAACACAGACTTTGTGCTATATTAAGCTTCTAGGCAAGGGCACTGTTTCCTGGTTTGCTGCATAAATTAATCATTAAATGTGATTTGATCTTCACCAAAGTAACAAATATGAACAAACACAATATTTCTAAATTGGCAAAACACCATGAAATTTCATGTTTCTATTAACACAGCCATTAAACATACAAAGTTGTGGTGGAAAAGGTAATAGCAGCAGTTTTTTTAATAACTGGTTGAACCAACTTTTGCAGCAATATGTCCAGGAGGAGTTTTTGACCATTCTTTCTCGTAGAACTACTTCAGCTCAGCTATATTTGTAGGACTTCTGGTGTAAATGGCTCTTCTGAGGTCATTCCACAGCATCTCAATAGAAGTCTATGCTCTGAGTGGGCCATTCCAAAGCCATTCTGTGGTATATTTGCTTTGATGTTATGATCATTGTCCTGCTACATCACCTGACTTCTTCTGAGCTTCATCTCACAGACAGCATCTCAGAATTTTTTCTGTAGCAAACGTTGATAAACTTGGGAATTAATTTCCCCTCCACAATGGCAAACTAGAGGCAGCAAAGCGGTCCACTGTACTTCAACGTTGGGATGATGTTTTCATTCTGGTTCACATTTCCCTTTTCTGCCATACCATTACTTTTTCTTGCAACTGTGTTAATAAATCAGTAATAGTTCAAATGCACAAATGCAAAAATATGGAAAGAGTATATGCTGGTCTTGTTTTGGCTGGTCAAACAGGTCATGCTACATTTTAGTGGAGTGTCCCAATTACTGCATTCATTAAAATATTTACATTTTGAACCACACTAGTGACCTGTTTGTTTTATGCGTTTCTTCCCCTCCTCCCGTTCAGGTCTGATGTGGCCTCTGTTTAGGCTTGTCTGAGAAGGAAGCTAGTTATTGGCTTGACACTTGTATGTACGTTTCTATGAAGTCAAAGGTCAGGGTCACCACCTCTCACTGGATTTTTGTTTAACCACCTCAGTCACATAAATGCACGGATGGGGAAAGCTGATAGGGGCATTTGACATGACAGAGTAACGAATAAAAGTCTGAATGTGACCCCAGAAACATGGGGTCATAAACACTTTATGCTTTCGGTGAGTGTAAGAGAGCGCTGGGGAAAGCATTGGTGTAATAGTGAAGCATACATTCTCCACATGAAAGCTTTTTTGTGCACTTGGGAACAGATCTGGTCAAGGCCACCCCTAGTATAACTTAAGTCATTGTGATGAAATGTGTGCTTCTTGAGTGCTTGACTGCCAAGCAGAACCAAGAGGTCTTTGATGAATTGGCCATTTGTAGCTTCAAAAACATATGATCTTAAACTACTGCATGAGCGATACATTGCACATACATGAAATACAGTATTTTTACATTGGCAGGGCACAATCATTGCATCTCAGGAGTGACAAAGTGAAAAAATAAATAACTAAAATCACTGCATGTCTCCAAGTTGATTAATTTGCTATATAGCTGGAAGAGACATCTCCTTGAAACACAGATATTGGATTTTCTAAAAAAGTGAAGTTGAGAAATGAGTCTAACCCATATGTAATGAGAAAATGCATTACTCAGCCATATAGGTATGAAACACAACCGTCGAGTAGCCCACATAGCCCTGTACAGTAACCACTGTCTACATACTTTATATCTGTTTAACTGTAAGCTTAGATAACACTAAGCTCAACACTGGCAAAGCAAGATAAGAGCAGCTGTGGCCATACACAAAATAATGTGATTAACAAAGTTTGGAAGTCAAAAAGTACAGCAGAAACTAACCAGAATGCTGCACTGAATCTCCTGGCAATCCCGAGCAAAAAAAGAATGTGAAGCAATTCATTATAAAAAGCAAAAATCTAAAAGATGCCTGAATGGTAAATTACTCTGCCGCAAAGGCACAACAATGACCAGAGGATTTGTTCAACCCAGTTTCTTTTAGCAATTTGCAAGAAATCACAAAAATTAATCCACCAAGGAAAAAGGAAAAATTAAAATCATCAGAACAGGATTTAATAGTGAAAGTAAAACACATCTCCAACCAAGAACAAAGCATCAGCTAAAGACGCTCTCCCATGCATTAAATTGCTACTGCCAACCTTAAAAGAAAGTTACCACTTTTTAAAGATAAAAGCTCCATAACAAAAAGTAATGTAAGTAAACTTCAGCTTAATTAGATTATTTTATAACTTTAAAGCAGCATCACTCACACACACACGCACACACACACGCACGCACAAATTAAATGCCCATGTATGTTGAACTATGCTGTTCATGCACTTTTATCTTATATTAACAGATTAAAAAACACAAAAATATATTGTACTTGATTGATGTAACTTGACTGATAATTAACAAAATGTCTTTACTGAATATGCAGGTCTAGAACTTTATTCCAAAGTTCCTCTTCTGGTATTGGATACATGATGAATATGTCAGGTCCAACCCACTAATTTTTAAAAAATAAAGTCAACTAAGTCTGCCCATGAATTATTTATATTAAATCTCAAGGAGTCCCACAGATGAGGATGGAGCCTACTATAACTTGCTTCCAGAGAAGCATGGGCTGCTGGATAATAACTGAGCTGACTTCCAGGGTAGACATGGAGCTGGAGGACAGAATGATCACACTTTATGTTCCCACAAGCACATGATCAAGGCTTAACTTGTAACTGCTGGATGACAGAGGGGTATTAGTAAGCCGAGGTGTCAGTGTATATGTGTGTATGTGTGATCTGAAACATAGAAGTTTTGGTGCTGCTTAAGGTAAAGCAGTCAGCCTTGCTTTTGGTCTTTCTTTCTTTTTCTATTTGTCACTTTCTCTCCACTCTTTCCATTCTCCCTGTGTCCCTGTTTTGACAGTAAGTCCAGTAATTACCTGGGCAGCAGTCAGTTGGTTGGGCTTTTGCCTGGAGCTCTGTGCTAGCCAGAGATAACAATGAACCTTCGGCATCCATTGCATGCAAACATAAAAAAGAAGAAGACGAGGAAGAAGATTGTTTGGAAATATATTTCAAGCTGACTAAAATTTATATTTTTTAACACACGAAAATATTAATAAAATTTCCCCCACCAATTAAGTTCATGCATTAATAAATGCTATTAAACCTTTAATAAAGTGTCTTGAATTTTACTTTGTAGTAAGATGCACTATTAAGACTGAAGTTTAACCTTGTTTTCTATAAATGATGTTAATACACAACAGCCATATTCTAGCAACTCTGCTGGTATCATGAAATGTAATGTGGTGCAGTTGTTAGCAAAATAGTAGTTAATCAATATTGCAATAGTAAAAGTCTTTGTTTTTCAACATACACTCAGCTACAGTATATGTATGATGTTTGTGTTTCTCCTGTGAGGAATTATGCTCCAGGAAAATGGGGATTTAAACACTGTAAAATGACAGATGCTATTCAGAACAGAGCTATATGGCATGCTTGACACAATAATAACAACTAGGCAAAGAGATGGCTAACCTAATAATAAGCATCAGTTTTATACAGCATGATTTTTCATTGTGCATGTTGCACAAGTCAAGTTTTGAGCACAAGCTCAAGCAAGAAGACAATCTGCCAGCTAAAATTAAATTAGAAGGCTAATTTAAAGGTTATAAATCATATTATACTGTAGCCAAAGTGAGATCTGAAGGGGCTTTAAACAAAATATGAATGAACCTTCTTAACTGTACAAACTGACATTTTCACAATGCACTAAATGGGCACTGTGACAATGTCAAAGCCTCAGAGACTGGAGAGTCCTTATCCTATTACTTGTCAATCATATAGCCGCACACTACAAATACCCACTATATCTGAGACTTCAATTACCTGCAATGAGAAGGCAAGGTGTCAAAAATATTGATTCAATTAATGTCACACTCAAACTAATGACACTGAGCTGAAGTGCTACAGTGTTCTGGATAAAGAACTAATATGGAAGGTGTGATCAAAGGTAACAGTGATGAAGTGGGTGGCATTTGGGATTTGTAAAGAAGAAGGTTGCAGGTGGAAGTCTACAAGTTTGTAAGGATCCAAACAAAAGGCAGCCTTAAGTGTTTGATCAGCAGTATCATTTATCTCACTGTATTGATTAACTTCAGTTAAAGCTGGCCTTTAACTGAGAGGTGCCACTTGTCATTTCCAGGTTGTGAGATAATATGTGTCATACAGACAAAGAAAGGCAAGCCAAATAATGAGCCTCAGCTTTACAATCATGTGCAAATATTAGTACCACCTCTTTAAATTCCATGTTTTTGTGCAGAAAACGTAGCGGGTCTTAGTTTTAAGCACGTACAACCTCAGACAAATAACGTATAACTTATCTAACTGTGTCATCATTTTTGCCAGGGGTATTAACTTTTGCACATAACTGAATATGTTAATGTTTAATTTAGTCTTCCACATTATGTCATTTTGTGCTAAATTGCCAAATATAAAAGATGTCCCCGTCCTTCCTAAAAGTACTTCTACTTTTAGACAGGAAACTGTCCTAAAAAGAAAGAAACAAATGAAAAGCAAGAAGTCTGAAACTATTATGCTTTAATTTTGCTTTCATTATATTCCAGTTTTCCCCTGATAATTATTCTTGAAGCAGCTCTGAGCATAATGAGGTTTTAACAATTTTGTAGTTTAAACAGACAATAGGTTGGATTGTTTGCTGGATACCTTTTCCTAAGTGTGTGTATCCAACTGTGGATCCTCCTCATCAATACTGTGATGGCGTTAAACAGCTGAACACACAAGGTCAAGCGGTCAAATAGTGGATTAAAATGCCAAGATTAAATTATGTCTTATCTTGCCCCCAGAACAGCAAGCAATTAATCATTAGATTAAATGCTTTATGCAGGATAACAGTGTTTTTTTTTAATACAGGTAAATTGAGCTCCCAGTCACTGTGCTGAAGCAGTATGTGATACAAGGCTCCATTCTTTAACTGGTCTAACCACAACATTGAAACACAGTTTGCCAGTAAATCCTAAGTGGAAGGTGTGCTCTTATCTTGAAGGGATCTGCTGAGTAGCCATGTGCAGTGACACAATTCTTCAAACACAACTGCAACATATTTAAACACTTACTGGCAATGAGTGAAAAAGGGGGTGGAAGTTAAATGCTGCAATAGCTGTTTCATGCCAGAATAGTTTTAGGGCGCCAGCGGGTAAATTGGTTTACAAGTTGATGCATTCAAAAAACACTGATGAAAACATAATCAGAAACAGGGCTAACTCTGCCTGCCAGAGAGGCGACATATAAATCAGGAAAGAGCAGATAAGAGGGAATAGGAGGCCAGGATGGTGGGTTACAGATAAATAATCATCAAATTTTTGAGAGAGACTGAATAATTTAGGCCAGACGGCACAATTATATAGCACTTGTCAGAAAAGACCAAGGGTCTAGGTCAAGACTGCTCTATTGTGATTTTCCTGTTGTGGTGTTGAAGGAAGTAAGCCAAAGACATTTCTGGCTCTGGAGCCTCTCAATCTAAGCCTCCAGGCAGGTGTTTTTTTGTGTGTGTTTTGGTGTGTGCATGGAGTCCAACGATGTGCATGTGTTTCAGATACTTTGTGGGAAAGAAAATTAAAGTTAACTTATTCACTTTCCAGCTATTAAAGATTGTGTGTTTCCACATACACTCTTTGGAGAGTTTTTAGCAGCAACATGCTGCGCAGTTCAAACTGGTGTTTATTCTGGCAGAACAGACGTCTCAGCCTAAACAGAAGACTTCACGTTTTCAGACAATAAAGGAGAGACTTATTTGTCTTCTGGTATCAAACAGAGAAGTAGGACAGACTGTAACATCTTTCAAAATATGACAAGAAAATGTGGGACCCAAAATTACAGGAAAACTTAAGCAGTCGTTCCATTACTGAAATGTGTACTGAGCCATTTGACACTGGCTCAAAATAACCTGCTGCGTCCAAAAATTATTTACTCCTTTTAAATATGGCCAGGGACCTCAATTAAGTCTGCTCGCCACCTTTCTGTTGGGGCTAAATGGATTTACTTTGTCCAATAAATTGCTTCTCCTGCAGTGCGCTGGTGGATGGGGCATTGTGAATAGTTGTAAGCTTACTCCTTTGCTGGTGTTTCTGGGAAACCAACAAGCGATCCAGATACGTCTACATTCACGTCTTTTGGAGATTGAATAGATCTTTTAAAGGCTTTATCTTGGCCTTGCTGTTTGTTGGGTGTGATATTCATTTTACACTTATTTTGTAAAAAAGCCCCTCAGGAAGTTAAACCAGCTAAACCCTGCATTTTTGAAACAATTTGTCTGGCTCATCATACCTTATATCAGCCATCACAGCCAAATAATTGCTTAGTCATTTATCAATACATATTCACATATGAACTGGTTACTCGTTGTAACTAACAACATATGTCATTTATGAGACCATGAATACATATAATTGAGCTCACATTACAAAGTTCGTGTGTCAAACCAGCAAGCCCCTGCTACACTGCTGTGTTACTGGCTGTTATAAGCAAATCCAAGGCTACGTTTTTCCTCAAAGTCAACTATTCTCATTGCAGCAGAGCTTTAGATGAATTATTTGTGGCACTTTAAGGAACGAAGCACACAAATATTGCACAGTATGTGGCTTACTTTAAAGTCTACAGTGTCTGAAAATCAAATGCGACTGTTTACAAGCGCAATGAATCTGGACCTCACAAAAACTCCTGATAGAGGATAGAATGAACTTCCTATTTCTTATAGTATATTCACAAGAGGCCGTAAGTAACTAAGTACATTTACTCAAGTTCTGTACTTAAGTACATATTTGAGGTGCTTATACTTTACTAGAGTATTTTCATTTTATGTTAGTTGTACTTTACTACAAATCTGGGCAAAATTTACTTACTGAACTCTAAAACAATCATTATAGCAACACTAGTTATACCTTTTTGCAGTTTTAGATTCTTTGAAAATACTGTAAATTACCATCATTTTCACCTTTAGGAATTTATTAAAAAAAAAACTGGACTAGACTTCTACATTTATGTTATGTTATCAAAAGCATCAATTCTACATTGTTTAAAATACACTGTTTTCTTTTTACTTTAGTACTTTTATAGGGTACTTGTAGTGGAGTGTTTTTCTAGCCAAATACTTCTACTTGAGTATCGAGTGTGTGTACTTTATACACCTCTAATACTCACTTTATAGAGACTTTGTAAATGTGATGTGATAAAGATGTATAAGAATATATAATAATGTAATAATGTAATAATGATTGCTCAAGGCCAACATTTTTAATTATGACAATTTCTGTGATTCAAAACATAATTTTAATTTGAAACATTTTCTGGGATAATTACCAAGTTTTTTAAATTAACAAAACAAGGATACGTCATTCACTTCGAATGCCATTTTTCTACATAATGCTAATGGGAAAGTAGGCTTACAGATGTTTTTTTCCCGTAATTTTTGGGATGTCATCTGACGTTGTTTATTTCCACCTCTTACATCAAGGCAACCACACAGTATGAGGCCCAGTTTATTGGCATCAACCTTACAGTACTTCTCATATACACACTTTAATGATTAAAATAGCCAAAAACGTTTTCCGTAAGTGTAGAGTAAATCCTAAAATGCGGTAAACATAGACATTTCTGGATATCAGATTCTTCGGACAAACCACTAAGTAACAAATCTTAAGAATATCCCTGATAGAATCCAGGGTCAGAAACAGAGATCTGCTTTAAATAAATACCTAAAAAAATATTTCAGGCCAAGTGGTGAATTAAAGTCACTTACTGTCATAAGCTGTGAATTTTAGAATGTAAACTCAAACATCACACTAAAATGACAAATGCAACTGTAGCATAACATTATCTTTGGCCAAAAGCAGAGAAACACGAACCATCTCTGTCGCTATATACTGTAGCTCTTCTCTTCACACCGATTGGCTTTATTCTTCTTTTCCCTCTCCTACCCAATCTGCAATTCTGATTCTACCTCTGTGCAGCCAAGTGTGTCTATTCCAATACCTGACAGGCCCCCTGGACATGCACAGGTAGACTCTCCAAGTGGCACAGAGTGACGGATGGCCAACATACTGCACTGGTCAAGTTGCTCATGTTTAATTCTGACTGCATCCTTTTTTTCAGCCAGCTGTTCGGTCCAGGTCCCAGTCTGCAGCACCCAAGGGACCTGAAGAGAGCCGTGGTTCTGAGCGAGGACCCTCTCTGTCCATCACCTTAACATTGCCTCAGTGGAACATTCAATTTATTTTACAACAGCACTCCACTTTATAGCACTGCCCTTCCAGATCCCTTGGAGAGTAATGAGATGGCTATGCTGATGTCTGTCTCAGAGGTGACTGGAAGACCAACCACACAGTGGGGATCTTCATGAGAGGGACCTTATATTAAAAAAATAAAAAACTGTGAGCAGGGAGGAAAAAGGATTAATTTCAGTTGAGTTATGTTCTGCTTTTAAAGAACGCTGCTCTGAACCCCCACTGAGTCTAACGTAGCACTGTCCCTTCACTGATGGGCATGTGTGATTGGTTTGTCACGGATGGGATTCATCATGAAATCTAAATACAGGGAATGGGTTGCAATGAGACAGAGAAAGTCTCACATGACACTCTGGAATTGACTCATAGTGTCACAGCAAAGAGACCAGAACTGTCAGGAAAGAGGTCACATTTCAATTTGAAGAGTGCCATTCTGTGGCCAGAACAAGGAAATACATCTTGAATTTGACTAAGAATCAGTAAGAACTGCTCAGCGGCACTTTGTCTGTGGTAGATTAACAGTGCACTATCGCACTGTGGCCCTGCGGGTTATGATTCTTGTGCCAAAACTGTTAAAACCACATTAAAACCTCCTAATATTTGGAGCTGGAAGTTCAAATCATAATGATGGCAGTCACAGCTGGAATAAAGCATCTTTTGTCTGCTACGGTCACGTCACAGTCTTCATTAAGACTGGCCTTTAACCAAACTGACAAGAAGTTATGGAATATTTAAAAAGCTGGACAAAATTATGACAGTTTAACACACAATGATGAAATTCTATTAATTTTAGTCAGTCTCATATGCCCCTTACGAAAAAGAAATATATTCAAGTATACCAGTAGTATACTTCTTTTGAACAAAAAGTAAGCAAGTATACTTTCAGTTTACTTTTTATGTACTTATCAGAGGTATACCAGACAAAGTAGTATTTAAATATACTTGCTGTAAACTGACAAGTTTAAAGAAAAGTCTAAGTATACTTGGCCTATACCGTCTTGTACTTATACTAGTAAGTATACTGACAAGTAGTAAGAACTACCCAGCATGCATTTTAGTAGTTTAACTTTATAAACAAATAACTATTTAGGTTATAAATTATTATTATTATTTTATTTTTTTACAAATTTTTGTGTGACATGGTATTTTACCTTCTAAAGAGACTAAGTTTGGTCTGTAAAATTATAACTAAATTAAATTAAATTCAAACTTATAACCATTAGTACAGAGGGTGCAGTCAATAGGAGCTGCCTAACTATAGACAATCACACACCTGTGATGATGTGCATAGCTTTGCTTCAGTTCATCAACAGCACAGGAACTACTATTCAGAAGTAGGGTAAAGTTTACTTTAAGAGAATGTTTTGATCATCTAGAACGTAAAGTGTTATTACCTCACAAGTAAACTTACATTATATATAAAGTCTATTTGCATTATATTTTTAAGTATACATTTATAAACAAAAAACTGACCCAATTTAGTCCCAAGAAGTATTAAAATTGTATACTTTCAAGTGTACTAGAAGTACATAGACATACATAAACTCACTATACTTGAAGTATACTTAATAAAATAAACTTTAAGTATACATCTTTTTGCAAGGGGTCTCATGACAGGTGTCATACAATGTTATTGTGTAATACTTCATAATAATAATTCACAAAATGGGCAATAGGCCCGGTGCATCATAGACAGAGCTCAAGTCTATCACAGGGCTCAATATGAAGCAAAAGAACCATTAATAAATGTACAGTCATGCTAAATGCAAAATATAGTGTACACCGATGTATTTTAAAATGTCAACAGTTCTGCTATTTCCAATTAGTAAGGATAATGGCGCTCTTTCCTGCAAAGACAGTCAGCCTAGAAACCAGCCCGGGGTAATGACATCACCAGAGACTTTCACTGAGGAAATGAATATTTTAAATATTTCAATAAATATCATACACAAAGACTTCTATCAGGAAAGTGTGCTATAACTAAGCAGAAAGTCTTGGTGAAATACTTAAATCTATTTAATTATGTGTCTCACACACACGTTTATATCACTGCAGAAAGACATAAACTCAGTCACCTAATACACTGAGATACATATTACCGGTCTCTCAATTTTTCCACCCACTCTGTCACTTGCACACCCCCAGCCAAATGCCTTCCTGCTCTGCTGATTAACTCAAACATTAATCAGTCCTTCAGGTGATTGCAATAAACAGTATTGCTAGTCCTTGTGGTTTCGGTGTCAACACATTTCCCCATGTTTATGTGAGAGGATGCCCATGTGTCTGTCTACACCACCTGCTAAATTAGCATGTCGCCAGTACACTACAGCACAATCTAACTCTACAGGGAGGAAGGCGAGAAGGTAAAGTTTGGAGGCACCGAGCAAAAAGGTGATTAGTGAAGAGAAACTTGGAGGCCAAAGGGGAAGCGAAAGGTAACTGGAGAGAAGAAATAAAGGCAGTGGCAGAACACAAAATAATTTTTGCACAAGAAAGTGGCTGAGTGTGGAAGATGGAGAGGAAGTAAAATCTGGCAGAGTCAGTAGTCCTTGAAGATGAGAAACAGAGAGTATGACAGCCAGAGAGAGTGAGGACAGCTGTGTCTTTCTGATGGCACAGGCTAATGCTTGGGTCCCGTCTTTCTTGAATGAATACTAGGCATTTTTCTCCTGTGAATTTCAAAATAACACTTTTCCTCTTTGACAGTCTCTGGATAGAAAGGTAGCGTTACTCTCGGTTAGCATAAAAGAGTGACAGTCTGGGAGTTTTGGGAAGAAAGAAAAAAAAATTAAATGACAAATTCAGCTGGGCTGTTGAATCTCAATGATTCTCTTTGGCTCTCTCAAACATAACTTCTTGACAGCAGAGTCCTTCAGGCTTATGGCACAGGAATACAGAGCAGAAGGACGGATGCAATTATAAATATGTCATCCTCTCCTGTATGTGTTGCAATTAAACACTTTTTGAAGTCTCAAAATTCTGCACACAACAGTTATCTTCTTTTAGCAAGATATTATTTGGGTTCAAAGACCCCACTCACAGTTTCCACAGATGTAGCCTCTGATGCAGCATTTCTCCTGATTGTGTGCAGCACAGACCAGAGCCTGCATGATAAGAATCTGAGACAATTTAATGGCATTTCTTGGGAATTTCTCTCCTCAGATTGATCCCTTTGAACTGGTTAAATTAGCACAGAAACACTATTTTCCACTTCATTCCACCAAATAAATGAATAAATACATGCAACGTACTCTGCCTCTCAATAGATAAAAGCACCATATGGAGATTTAGAAAAGTCACTCAGTGGAATTAGGAAATATCAAAATAAGGACTTAGTAGGAGGAAGCAAAATTCAAACATTCTTTTCATTTTTCATTATCTGATAACTACAACGCTTACCATAATGTTAACATTTTCTTTTAATATACACCATTACCGTAACCGTTTAAGAAGGAATAACATGTTAGATCTGCGCACATTTTTTCACACCCAGCAATTCCCTGTGATAGAGGTGGTCTGGGCATTTTAATAAAAGCCTGCTAGACCATTGTTTGGACTTTGATTTAAAAAGATGCTCTCCAGCTTCCCTAATTTCCAAGCTTCTCATGTGCTGCCCACCTTTCTTATTAGATTAGCTCATTTCTGTTTCTAAATACACACTGGGGACAGCATCTGGAAGCTATAGCCATGGCTACCAAGAGCTTTAAAAAAAAAACACAAGGGCAGGAACTGAAGCAGGGATATCGTAGTATAAAAGCATTTATGTGGCTGGTGGGACAGGAAGCTGCCACTGTGGGTAAATCTAAGAACTCAGCGTCTTTTTGTTAAATAACTCTTGGCAGCATCCATTTTGTTCCAGAGTTCACTACTGTTCAGGCTCATTTGAAATATTTTACACACGTGTACTTTCTTGATTAATTGTATAACTACCTAGTAAGAAAAATAACCCATATATACTAAATTTGGCATATATACTAAATAGTCATTAGTTTCTGTGAGTGGCATAGTGCCTCCATTAAGTATTTTATTGATTTTGAGACAGAAAGCTTAAAGTTAAATTTGTCTTCTACTACAACAGACCAAAACCTTTTCCAAAACACAGTGATTAGATTTGATTACATCACTGCCTGCAATCAATAGGCAGTTTAATTTGCCTGACCTGCTTCAAGGTAAATGGTTCAAGACATATGATACACTAGGGATGAAAACCAGCTGATGTGAAAGGGGCAGGTCAAAGCATGTGTAAGTCCTGCCTCATAATAAAAACCTGGTTTAAGTAGGTGAAGGTTTGAAGAAGCAGGTAAGTTTTTTTGAAACCCCAGACTTCTATATAATAGGCAAAGTGAAAAACTGCCTTGGCACAGAACAGACAGTTTTCAGGTGAAATATGGTAACATTTATTTAATCTTTTTTTATTCACTTGCAGGCCAGTGTGAAAAAGTGTGATTTAAGAAAGTGCTAAGGCAGATGGGGAGAAAAAGATTTTTCTGTGGCCTAACATTGGTCTGACAAGCAGCCAACATATCAACAGCAAGAGATAAATACTTGTATTTACCATAACTTACCTAAAAATCTCCCTTAAAGCTACACTGTAAATACACAATGGACTCTACATAGACATCGACAAGTTATGCTAATTATATATAAGGCTTAAGTGGCTCATAGTTAATGTGTGGAAATGATGGATGAAGTTCAAAAAAATAAATAGCACACAGTGAATTTTCTTGGCCCCAAGACAACTTAAAATGCAGTTGAGTAGGTAAAGATGACTGAAGAGCACTGAGGTTGGCCAAAACTGATGAAGAAAAGAACATATTCGCATATAACCAGTTATTAACCGGCTTGCTGTGTGATGTTATAATATTTAACTGTTTATTTGCTCAGCTTTACTTAAATAAATGTAACTGTCATTAGTTCCTGAACGGAGGCAACTGCACAAACACAGCTGTAATGAAGCTGAGAAGGGGAAAGCCAAAACTTTTCAACAATTTAAAGTCTGAAAAGAACTTTAATGCATAGGAAAAGTTCTCCATCTCAGTCAAAGTGGAGATAAGCAGGGCACATTAATACTAAAGTGAGCAGAGAACATGGGTATACTATCTGTGAACAAGGTGATCTCCTCCACTGAATGTCCTCCTCAGTATTTTGTCAATGAATATGTCCATTAAGTGTTTTCTCTGAGGCTAGTTACTGAATTTACACATGGTTATTTTGTTCTGCCTTAAACCAGGTGCATCATATATGTCTGAGTGTCAAATAAACCTATAAGGATTATGCATATTAGGCAATACCTACAGAATTTGCAAGGAAATCCATAAGATAGTTAAAGTTGGCTAACAGTCACTCAGCTATAAATTACTTATGATCAATAATCAAGCAAGCTAAATAACATCTCTCAGTAAGGCAATACCCTTTCGAAATACAACCCCCATACCACAAAGATCCATGCTTTTCCACTAAGCACTGATGAGAAGGAGGAAGGTCCCTCTCCTCTTTAGTACGGAGGACACAGCAGCAATGGTTTTGAAAAAGAATGTCAATTTCAGTCTGACCACAGAACAGTTTTCACTTTGCCACAGACCATTTTAAATGAGCTTTGGCCCAGAGGAGATGGTGGATCATGTTCATACATGGCTTCTTGTTTGAATGATATTGTATTTTTGGATGACGCAGTGTTCATAGACAGTGATTGTTGGAAGCATTCCTGAGACCATGCAGTGATGTCCCCAGAGTCATGCTGTCTGCAGCCCTGAAGCTCATGGGCGTCCACTTCTGTGTTTTGTCCTAGCACCTCGTGCACAGAAATTTCTGCAGATCTTCAGATCACTGTAGATGTTGACATATTTAAAGTCACTGCAATTTTATGTTGAAGAACATTATTCTGAAATTGTTTGCAATTTGTAGATGCAGCCCATTTTTACTTCTTAGAGACTTTGACTCTCTAAGATGCTCTTTTTATACCCAATAATGTTTCTGACCTGTTGCCAGTTAACCTAATAAGTTTCAAAATATTCTTCCAGTTGCTTTTTCTGCCTTTTGTTGACTCTCCTAACTTTTTTGAGACATGTTGCTGCCATCAATTTCAAATGACCTTACCTTTTTACATACAGTTTACATAGCATGCCAACTTTTTTGTAATTGGTGTTATACAAGTGAGAGTTTACACAGTTTATGGTACAAGTCAAAGCTCAGTCGTGTCTCACCTGTATGTATCTATGGACAGAAATTAATCAAAACCACAAATGGAAAGTGAAAGATGCTGTAATGACATGGAATACTTTTGTGAAAGTGTTTCAGTTCACAATCCTTTGTAAGTAAAGTGTGATTGGAGTGTCTGATTCAGGTAACAGCCATACAAGATAACATCACAAATGTGTTCAAACATTGAATAAAACAAAGCACCACTGGGCTGTTTGGACAATTTAATGATTAATTCATACCTGCTATTGTCCCAAAACCCATTGACTCCATCTTGAGTACAATGAAAAAGCAGAGTTAATTTAAAGACGTTCTCAAACTCACCTCCTTCTACCTTGCTGTCAGGTAGAAGGAGGTGAAGGATAGTCAGCTGGGACCTTGATGGCCATTTGTATTTTGCCATTTGTATGTTTTTTTTTATTGTTTGTTTGTTTTTTTATCTTTGTGCCAGACAGCAAGGAAGTGGAGGAGATAAATGGAGTTGCTTGTGATGGAGGAATCTGTGAAAGTGTGAAAAATTGCCTGAAATAGAATGGTTGAATGAATATGTTTGTTTGTCTTGTTGTTGTTTACTACTGTGTGCAGACTGAAAGAGCTGTTTATATGATGGTATCCTGTTCAATATTGGATTGGTCTTTTATAGCTTCTGTGTAGTGAATAATACAGAAGAAAAGGAACTTTCACATCTTAAATTGTAGTCACAAGATTGTTCTAAAAATGTATTTTCCCCCCACATTGTTCAGCCTTACTGGAAAGTGCCATCACTGATGTTCTGAAAATCACCTTTAAGTGCTCTGTTGGGATCATGGCATCTGGCTAATTAAGGACACCTCTGCACATGCCCGATATTGATTTCAACCATACAAAGCCATTTGTTCATCCCCATGTCGAGGGGATAGGGACATCACGTCTGAAAAATACAGCTCAACACACAAATTACACATTATGTTACCATGCAGCATATTGAATGTATGAAACATCACATGTCTTATGTGAAAGAGAGTCACAAGTAGGTGGTTTGGGTTGATGAATGGCATATACAAGCTGCAGACCTGAGATCAAGATCATAGCCATGCGTAAGGTCAGGTTTAGGCATGAAAAGCATGGTTAAGGTAAAAGACAGTGTTTGTGTTTAAATTTAAATGCAGATGTATGTAAAGTGATTGTTAGATTTTTTTCTATTAACCCAGCTCACCATTTTTCCCTGACCCCAACCCAGTGCTACAAGTGCCTAAAACCAACCATAAAAAACGTTTATAAAGATGGAGTCGCATATCTGGCTGATAAATACCAGCGAAAGAGAAATAAAAAAAATATGTTGTTTGTAGACATTTAATTGACCAGCATATTCAGATTTGCCCGTTTTCTCCATCACTACACTAGGCTATTCAGTTGGCTCCTGAAGGCTACTAAATTTAGCTATACGTTACTATCACACTGTTACTGCTGCATCATTGTACAATCAAAACTAATTTTACCATTACTGTTGCTTTTACTGTTGCTACTTTCACAGCCAATGGTTCTACTGTTACAACTTTTAATTACTTTTACTTACTAGGTTTAATCCTAACAGTACTGTATACGCACTGCAAAGTCTCTATGCTTTGTACTGTTGTGTTTTTTTTCCGTCTGCATGTGCCAAACCTATCACATTTTCTTCAGACAATAATGGCTGGTTCTGATGTTATGTTATTAAATGGCTTGTTTGTTGGTACCGTGTGTATTCTTTTTGGGTTTTACCATTTAGCAGAAAAACAGACATCCTCACAGAAGTCTTAATAATTAAATTAATTTGCATAAATATTGGATGCTGAATAAAAACAGATACTTCAATTGGATTTTTTTTTACCCTTTTTGCCATATATGAAAACAATAGAGGTTGAAGATAGAAAACATTCAAGTATCGCTGAATATTAATTAAGATTTTTGCCTATCCGCAATTGTTAATAACAATAGCAAAGTATTTGTTTAAGTGCAGATTTTTGGTTTCCTTAATTGATTGCAATGTTTGAAGTCAACATTGAAAACAGGCAAATTTTAATTACCTAACTTTTCATTTAAACCACATTAAGACTAAATACATGTTTGAAACACTTGCAAGGCAGAACAATTCACAGTGTGTGTGTGTGTGTGTGGAATTACAAATAGCATGACAGCTAATCATTGGCTTTTCTTTGTAAGTCTCTCTTCAATGGTAATTGTGTTGTAAAAAAAAACGGATACTGGGTTTCCTCCAATTGCATGGTTAGCATCACCGGTGTGTCCTGAGCCAAATGGACTGTGGGATTGATGGCCAGGAAATGAACACACATGTTGAAATCAACCGGCCTTTCCCTGCTCTCCCACGATTAAAGCTATTCAGTTTCTCTTTTGGAGCGGCGCCGCACAAGTGCTGAGAATAGTCTGCTTGTGTATGTTGAGCTACTGCAGGCTGTCTGTATGTAATATATGCATGTGTGCAAAGTGAGAATAGAACCACATACAGTATGTGCACACATACACTTAAGAACAGGTGGGCTTGTTGGTGCTGTTCATAGCCTTACCTGTTCTGTGCAGGAGAGCAGCAGTTCTACTTCAGGGTGGTGCCCTTGAGCGTTAGTGGACTCCTGCTGGGCATCTGTGATTAGCTCTTCACCTACAGTGATGAGGTATGACTGTTAATCCAGTGACACAGCTGCACTCCAGCCTGACCATTCCTTTCCTCCCACACAATTTGTGTTTACGTAAAATCATGTTACAATCATTATGTGTACATGTATGAGTGTTTCTTATGCCCATCTAACAGTAGAAAGAGAGTAAAGGAAATTATCATTCACAGCTTTTCTGTTTTTAGTACAAAGAGTAGTAAGACTGTCCTTGCAAAGTGTTGGACTTTTAAAACAGTTTCCTTCACTTTTCCCACTAATAGTTAACAGCAGTTTCTTTCCACCACTATGCACCTTATAATTTTATACTATTATCAAAGTCAGATTTACTTGTTAGCATTTATAAAATATGGGTCAGCTCTTCCCCCAAGGCTTAACTCAGGTCTGCCTCCAACAAATGACTTAAGTGCTATAATATGGCTAAACAGAGCAATGTTACTTTAAAACTTTTTTGGAAATGTTTGTTTTTCTTAAGCAATGCACATTTAAACATATAGTCTTTATTTAAAGTGCTTTGCTAAGGCATCTTGGAGTCCAAGACTTAACTAGAAGAACTACACCCACAAACCCACAGTTCAAATTTAGAAAAATCCACCAGAAAACAAATTAGTCTGCAGGACTGAAATCTCTCACCCCCACATAGTGTTATCTCCTTCGACAATAACATGTCTACATTGTGCTTTAACAAGGGGTCTGGAGCAGATCTAAAAAGTGAACATAACATGTACCGGAAAGCAGTGACAGAGCTCTGAAGTCTTAAGTTACTTGAGGTCCAGCTGTAAGGTTTCTGAATGCCTGGGAGACATTGTTTTATTTTAGTTGGAATGGCTGCCATTGCTGGAGCTTTAATAACATTAACCACAAATGGAGTGGTGCATCATCAAGTACAATAGTGGACAGAGTGAAAGAAGAGAGATGGCAAAGGAGAAAGGAAGAAAAAATAGATGTGATACATGAAGTTTATTTTTTTGCAGTACTTTTAATTTGGTGTGTCAGTTATCAAACCTGCCCCAGGAAACACACATTCTGATTTGGACAACAATTAAATTTATTATTTAATCCAGACTTCACTTTAACTGTACAGTTGGCCTCATCTCCTGCTTTCAAAACGCTTTCTTTTCCTTCCTTTCTCTGCATCTTCCCTCCTTCCTTATCGTTTTCTCTTTCACTCACACAGAGATTTAGGGTTGATTCTTAGGCAGAGGAGCAGACTTCAGGTTCATTTACAGGCAAGATCTCAGGAAGTCAACATCAGATAAGTCGATTCCTTGGTTACGAAAGACGAGTAGATGCGTTTCCAGTAAGACGGCTTCACAAAGGATGCAGTCTAAATGATGTTAGCGAGGGAAGGATGTGAGTTCACAGTTCAAGGGTAATGAATGTACATAAATGTGTGTCTGTGTGCCTGAAACCAAGTTGACAGTATGTTTAAAATTTGTCTTGATAATCCTTGAAGCGAGAAACCCAGAGGCAAGTTACCATTAACAAAAACATAACTTCCTTGCATCACTGCATTACATTTTATCTTTCTGGTACAAATTACCTAATTGTCCTTTTACGCTCTTGATCATGGCACCATTTATTTTGGCCAAATTTACTACTGGCCATGGACACCTCTCCCCACCTCCTCCTGTAGGTTACATTGCACAAACACTATAGAATGTCCTCTAAATGGATTCCAGGTGCCTTCTCCAGCTCTCATCCTTTTAACCTTTACTGTAACGATGGTGAGGGAAGACCCAGTCACAGACTAGCTGTTATAATGTTACATTTTTGTTTTTTTGCTATACTAAGCTAACCAGCTGCTTGTCATGGCTTTAAAATTAAACGACAAATGAAAATAGATTAAATATTTCTTCATAGCAGCTAACAGAGCCAACTTAGGTTGTAGACCGTCTTCTGTAAGATTCACACACAGGAGATACACAGGGACAAAAAAAAAACAAAACGTAAAAATATGACTATTAAAAGAGAGGAAGATATGTTTGGTTTATATCTGATTAGCTGGCAGCATTAATACCTGCTCATTTAAAACAAAGTGGGATGAACAGAGGGAAAATCACAGCTCTGTGCGAGTCGATAAAACAAGGCTGATTGCCTTGTTTAGACTCAGCTACAGGGTCACATCACACCAACACAATGCATGAGAGAGACTGGAAGAGCAAGAATGAGTTAGCAGTGAGTGGTGAAGAACTGCTATAATGAGGTGGCTTACTTACTTTACTTTTTACAATAGCAACACCAGCCACCAGCTTAGGTGGATATACTGGTTCAGCTCTGTACAGTGCAGTAGATTATGCAGTAATTATGTTCTTTCGCTCAGTGATTCAGGATTGTTTTTGACTATTTGAGCCACCAGAGCTGATGCAGTGTATCATTTTATGTTGGGACGTTTTGATTAAACTGAGGAAGATTTGCATGGTGGTCTCCAGGAATTCAAATAGCTCTGGGAGATACATCTGTGAGTCCTTGAAGAAATTATTCCTCTAGTCCAAGATGAATTACTTTCAAGTTATGTGTTTAGCCCACCAAAAACAGTACACTGCACTCCTCCTCCTGTCAGTTAAAACCTAAAACTAAAAAGACTTTTAACATGAGACAAATGTCTAGCAGGGCCAACAGTGCATCTTGTGTTGGTTCCTTTTTTTTCTGACACACCACATCCTGCTGAATAACAATATTGATTGCTCATGTTTATGTTTAGAAACAGTAAAATATGGTCCCGTCAACCTACCACACTCTAACCATACATTTTGAACCAGCCCGACATTCAGCTTCAGCTTAAAATATGATAAAATGTAGTTTCATAATGTGACCATAATTTGGAGCAATAATTTGGAGCAAAGGGCCACAGAGAAATCCTTTTCCAGAGGACTATTGTCTCATGTAGACTAGACATCACTTTGTTAGCCACCATTTACAGATTTGTGTGGTGAGACAAACCACTGCTCTGGTCCCTTTATATTTCCATCTTCTCTATTGTGTCTTTTTTATAGTTGTGATGTACATCAAGTCAAACCCACAAATTACAATCTTTCCTTATTAATTATGGTTGTTTCGAAAATTTCAGTTTTCCGGTTGCATTTACGACACATTTACACCCATAAATTGTGCACCTAATCAAGTTTGTCTGGCAGAATCTACATGTAATACACTTTATTTCAGTTTTAGAGGAACATTTTCTTCCACGGAGTTTAACAAAACACTGTACAGGCTCTGAAGTAAAAGGGGGCAGTTATCAAGCTCAGTAAACCTTACTTCCCTCGCATTTTTTCCTCCTGTGGAATTATAAAGGCTTCCAGCTAAATAAATACAAGCTAATTAATGTGCACCTTTTCCTTCATAGGAGGAAAAAATGGTCTGCCACACTTGATTTGTGAGGTGCTCCATTTTAGGTAATGAAGAGGAAAGCTTTACAGTTGAAGGGAGGGCTCCATCAAACGTTAGCGTGCATGATTAAATTTAAAAAATAGTTAAGAATGCTCCTTTAACCTTTTAAGTCATATTCTATTATCAGACTGCTGGCAGAGTCAGACCTACACACATACATCATGAAACCTACCGTTTGGCATTCAGAGTGAGTCAGAACACTGAGCACTGAGTACTAAATGAATAAATATGAATCAAAAGCAAACAGAATATCAACAGCGGAAATGGCCATCGAGGCTGAAAGATGTCCAGGTTTTAGAGCAGCATATGATTCCGTCCAGACAATGTCTCTTTCAGCGAAGGCCTTGCAAATTTCAGCAGGACAATGCTAAACCGCATGACAATAGCATGACTTCATAATACAGTCCGGGTGCTGAACTGTCCTGCCTGCACTCCAGACCTTTCACCAATTGAAAATGTTTGGCGCATATTGAAGCATAAAATACAAATGAAGACAATGGAACTGTTGAGCTGTTTCTATATTTTTCGAATTCTGTATCAGGCAACAATGGGACAATATTCCTCTCCCCAAACTGCAGTGAATAAAATGTGGGTTTATGAGATTTGCAAATCATTGCATTCTGTTTTTATGTAAATTTTACACAGCATCCCAACCTGAGTAAATCAATAGTATCAATTATAAATGTAGAAGAAGGTTATATTAGGCCACAGTAGTGTATGCATTTAAGAAAATAATGTCTAAAACTGTAAATAATTCCAAGTGTTGTGGAGTGTTCTAGCAGAGGAGCTAATAAAGTGTAATGTTTTAAACAGATTTTTACTCCAGTAGGACTGCATGGAAAGCCAGGGAGGAAACTCTACACTATCCTTAAAGCCACCCCGTTTTTCTTGGTGAGAAGCCTTGCTCAAAACATTGACAGTGGAGGGCAAAAGCACACAGAAAGTGTTTAAATCCCAGGGAGTATGAGTGGTGTTAACCCAGAGACAGTGTTTATCTGCTAACGGCAGGCGTAAAACCTGCAGTGAGTCTATCTTTGCTAAGCTCTTGCTATGTGTGTACTTTTGCAAAACTGTGTGCACGTTTCCTATACACTGAGGTTTTTGAGGTGAGATTGGAGCCCCGATAAATGACTTCTATAAATGTAGGCCCAGCAGGCCAGTCTGAGTGATGCCTGTTAGCCATTTCCTGAATAACAAGTTTTATCTAAAAATATTATCCTGACTTTAAGACTGTAGATTGATTAGTATCAGAAAAACAGACATTTTCTCATATCCCAATAGAGTTCCTTTTTGTGTTGTTTAAGTAAGTCTGTCTGTCTGTCTGTCTCTCTCTCTCTCTCTCTCTCTCACACACACACACATACACACACCTGTCTTGCTGTTAAAGTTTTCGGTTGCATGGTTTTAACCACATGTCACTTTCCTCAGCAAAATCCCAACAAGTCAAGCAAATAAGATTTAAAATACAAGATTGTATCAACCTTGATAGACAACAAAATCATTTACAAAGTACTGATGATAAACTATGACCAATAACTTATGGATGCTGTGGAAAGTGTGATTAAAGAGAGAATGCAATGATTTACAAATCATTTAAAACCAGGGCTGTGAGAATAACACATTAATACTCAGTAATTAATTAGAAGAAAAATAAAGTGTTGAAAAAATTAAGACAGATTAATCGCATTTTGTGGTTTTGATCCTCTGCATCGCTGAAATCATTCCAGCCACAGTGGCTTTGTGATGATGACAGATGAGAAGATGCTGCTTGGCCACATAAACTAAAACATTTACATTTAAATAACGTTCCTGATGGAAATGTTAATTTTCATAGGAATTTTCAGTTTAATGTTCTCCTTAAGTCCTCTGTTTGCTTCATTCGCATTTTATTAGTTTTTATCAACATCAGTGAAACTGTTCTAATGTTAGTCAGCGTTTTATTCATTGGTTACCTTACATGATTTGGTTTTAGGCACTGTAAATTATATTCCCAGTCTTTAATGATTTGTAACAGAAAAAAGGCCAGTAGCAGATGAAATAAAGATGAGAGTGAAACTAGAAAATAAAAATAACGGCACAGATTTTTCCTTAACTAGCAATTTTCACGTCACGTCATTATCATTCCATAATTGAAAATCCAGTTGGCTGACAAGAACTGACATGGTGACTATGATGTATATCGTCTGCCACAACAGAGGCAATGATTTTTGTCTATCTTTATTTATCATAGTATACTAAACAGAGATTGCTCCATTATGTTTGTTGTATTATCATTAAATACTTAAAAATACCTGAATTATTGTTGTAATGCAAAGCATTTAGCGCCAAACAAGGAGGTAGCACAGTCCCTGTTGCTATTATTTTAAAATACTTTCAAAGCAAAAATATATGTATGCAACTAATGGTCTGCTACAAAGCCAAAACAACAAACCTACAGACAATATTTGAAAAAGTCTCTGCACATGACAGGACAAGGAGGATCCTGTAAAAACTGGAAGATGAGGGTTTCAAAATTATGCTTAAAATAGTTCATCCATGGTATGAGAAACCCAACTGCAAATATTTTTCAAACATGGCTACTCCACTCCAGTCTGTGGTTATTTTTTTCTGTCAGGTTTAGTTACCTTGTAGAGCCATACTTTTAATAGGGAAGTTAGTTTGATTTTAAATTTCAGTATCTTAAAAACCAACACTGAAAAAATGGTGATAAAATTGAAAATCCTTACACTGACTAAAATATATTATAGTAGACTTATTCATATCTCCCACCCCTGTATTCAAGGACAATGTCGACATTGTATTCCTACAGTATTTCTAGGTATTCTGACTTGCAAAAAGCAATGTTATGTACAATGTTGTATACCATAATGTGACCCTATTTAACTTTCAACATGTTCTCCCATTCAAACCCTTCCACTTCACAGTAAAAGCTCAAAACGCGGTCCTGAGGCAGTTCCCAGTTCCCACAGCAGATTTTCTGTTCTTTCAGTGAAGCTCTGGCAAAGTTCACCTCCGAGGTGTAGTGTCTCAAAAAGTGTATACAGACACTGTTCCCCCTATGGCCAACGTGCTAACGTTTACCTCGAGTAACAAAGTCCTGGTCTCCATCAAAACTAAGCCTTTCCAGAGACAGGTTTGGATCATGCTACGTCTGTTTTAGAATTGAGGCCAGCCGAGGATAAAAAGGCCTAAGGTGCTATGGTGTGGAAATATGGCTATGTGCACACAGAGCCCCTGCAGTGGGAAGCTGCTAAACGATTCCCTCTATGTATGAGTAGGATATGCTATGGAAAAGGTGGGCAAATAAAGTCTCTCTTCCACTAATCTGTGCTTTAGTGAAAACCACAGACGGACTGAATGTCCTGTCAGTGGGTTGGGAGTTGATGGGGGGGCTGGAGAGGATGACTGCATTGGAGGGAATGTATCCCAAGGATTAGATTGGACCCTTAAGTCTCTTTAGGAGATTGAACAAGGCCCAAACCAAATAAAGGCTTCAGCATTAGTTATATACAGCTTCAGCCTTTCCTGCTTTATGTCCCACTGTGACAGTAAAACAAAAAAGTGAACAAATAGGAGTGCAGAATCTTCCTCAAGGACACTAGAATTATTTGATCATGATTTTATGTGTAGGAACAAAGGTGAGCTGAAACTTTTAACAGCTTTCTACCATGTCAGTAATTCTCTCTAACACGATAAATCCTTTAAAGATGGACCTGGTGGTATTTTATTCACCAGTCGCCTTCCCCGATGCCATATACTGTACAACACAATCATTCAAATAAGGTTTTCATTCTTCGCTACAAGGCTGAATTACTAATGAATTGAAATAAAAATGATCCACTCTCAGATTCAATTGATCCTTACTTTTAATCCTTGTTTTATTTTTTTCTATGTGGACCTCACAGAGGTTAACTAATGCAAAATCTCTTTCAAGTATGCACACTACTCTTATATCTGCATTCCCCGTAGAACCTGGACATTCTCTCCAAGAAACTCAGAAACACATGAGTTCCACCAGGGAGAAAGCCTTTGAAATGCATGCTTTGGTTGTGTCTTCAGTGAAAGATCTTGCATAAATATCTACACACAGATCCTCATGAATGCATGACACATCAAATACCATGGTTGAGCCACTAATGGGTTTTATAGTATATTCTAGCCCTCCACATTTTAACTGGTTTCTATCCTTTGAGTTGCAAACAGTGATTGTGAAATATATACTCTTGCTCTTTCGTTATTTTACAGGCCTCATTTAGATTTTTGATCGTTGCTCTGGTAAGTAACACTGCTGTCATATTTAAACCCTCCCTGAGTTTGTCAAGCCCTTGCTAGGGCAAGATTCTGCAAGGATTGCATTTAGATTCTATGAGTAACGCTAAGGCTTTTATAGTGAACCTGAGTTCAAGTTCCACTCTTTGACCTACTTTAAAGAAACCTAACCTTGAACTTTTAGCAGAGAACCATGAGGTTAAATGAATGCTTTATTGCTTGTTCCTGCAAAATGTCTGAATAAATATTCCTGACACACAGTTTCTAAAGCAATGCACTATACCGTAGAAGCATAAATAAAAGTGGCACACACTGGGTACTGTATACTTCTGAGGAGGTATGAGGTCTGCCTGATTTAGGTCTGACCAACTCAGTAAGATTTAGTATTATCTGTTACACAAGAGGACAATAAAAGTGGACTACTTTTTATTTAGTACTGCAACAGTAACTTTTCATCAGTAAGTATTGTTTCATTTACTGACCAAGCCCAATTCTTTGCCTTGCAAGCACAAAACAAATACAGGTGCTGCATTATTGTCTCCAATATATGCTTCACAGAACTCTATACTCCACAGCCAGCGGGAAACCATGGTTTTACAGTACCTATATAGTCAATTGCCTTCCTCCCCCCTGTTTGTGAAACAGCGGTTCACATTGTTGCAGTTATTACCCTGTTTCTTCTCAGTTCTGTTTCCATTTCCTTTGAGTTTTTCAGAGTGGCTGGCACTGCATGGAATCATTTTAGCGTTTGCTGTGATCACTTCCTTTAATGAAAACAACATTGTTGTGTTATGTGTTAATTGGCCACTAGTCCAGGGTCACTCTGCAGGCATCTGAATGCTTGCACACTAAAAACCTCTATGTATAGGAAAACAAACAAAAGGACAGAGGGGCTCTGCACAGCCTGGTGACCCAATAGAAGTCAGGAGAGATGAGGTAATCCGCTGAATGAGCCAGTGATCCGTTAGCCACTTAACCACCGACAAGTGTGTCTGATGCACATGAAGACACCCATATGGTCATATAGGCAAGTCTGTGTTGTGATGGATGGGTAACTTCCTTAAGAGTGATAAAACGGTCTGAGATTGGGAATCTCATTCAGTGATGAGCAAGTGACCAGTGATCAGAGGAGATTATTCATCACTCACCAGTTTTACAATTGGCTGGTCTCAACTCAGTGACCAACAAATCTATTTCCAACTCACAGGGTTTCACAGTATGCCTCTAAATTCTACATTTCAGTGAAGTTCAGTTAAACTTAATCACACACACAATACACAGGGCAGGCAGTGTAGCCTACACACCACTGAGTTCAGCTCAACCCCATCTTAAAAAAAACATAAAAAATTGCTAATGGTAAAATGTTTTTGTGCACAATATATTACACAATACTAAACAAAAACCAAGCTCTGTATTTTGTCAACAGTCTCAATTTGTAATGACAAACACCAAACATATCCTAGGGATATGTCCCTTCAGTCTAAGTATTTTTTTCCATTTAAAACATCTTTAAATAAAGGAGTGCTGCCCCACACCTGACCATCAGAGGGTAACTACATGTGTTTCCATTGCAGAAATGCTGCCCAAGACTGTCATTTGTGAACCGCATGTGTGCCCCACTCCAATACAAACTCCTACCATATGGGAGCGGTTAGCTCTGTCTGTAAGCACTGACAGACAAAAGCTGACCCTCTCTCCTGCGACATTAACTTCTTGTATACTTTTAATTTAGTCTCATGTCTTCAAGTTCAACCCTACACAACCTTCAGAATGATCACACATTAAAGCATGATTCACTACAGTCAGAATGAAAAGGACTCTTCATTACTATTCAGGAGTTTTTCATGAGATTACCTGCTCTAGCTAAAGACAATAGGGCAGGAGGACATGCAGTGGAAAATCCCCAGAATGGTGATTACTGGCCACTGAATGTAAGTAGTTAAATTGACTAAAAGCCTTGGGTAACTATCAGTTGTGTTTTGTACATGCCTCCACCACCAACACTGTACATTAAAGAGGAAATTAATCAGGCGTCTGTAAAACAGAAATAACCCTTTGAACCTTTAGTGGTTGACAGATTTAAAAGAAGCTATAGTGAAAAAAGAAAGAAGTAAGAGTTCAGTTAGGAGGGGAATGATTTGAAAAATGAAACTGTTTATCCCAGCTATGACCAAAAGAGACTGAAGTGAATTAGAGATGTTACCAGATGGCTACCAGGGGTTGCTAAAGAGAAAATAGGACCAAAAGACTCCCCTCTGTGACTCACATCCCCCTGACCAATCACAGTTCAGGTGCCTCGCCCCTTAGAGCTCACATTATTAAATTAAAGGCCAAGATTTACAGTCTAGTGCCAAAGCAACAGATTTAGTCAGATTTGGAATCATTTATCCCATCAGACGGTCAGCTAGACGGAGGTTTTGATGGATAGCACCAGGGCAGTGAGGGAGTATAAAGTTACACACCGCTGCCTTGCAGGCCAGAGCTCCTACATCTTTAATTCAATGCTGAATGGCCCTATAGAGTCCAGACATAGCAACACTGTGGTGTAAGTAAACTATTTCACTGACAGCAATGAGACACAGCAGTAGAAATGAGGAATCTCTGTGGCAGTAGAAGACCACCGTCCCCTTCAGGAGATGAAACTTCTCTTCAGCCCATTATATCAAGATACATCCAGACATGTACAAATGTTAACATTGATTTAATGCTGCTATTACCACTAAACAGGAAAAAATAAAGTTTTATGTATATGCTTGCCCTGAGATAGACCTGTCCAGGCTGTACCCCGCCTCTCACCCGTATGACAGCTGAGATAGGCTCCAGCACCCCGTGACCCCTACGGGGACTAAGCGGTATAGAAAATGGATGGATGGATGGATGTATATGTAATCCATAAAAAGTCATGCTAATGAAACTTCCTAGGTCGAATTGGATTAAATTCTTTGTCCCATAGCCACATAAAAAATGTGCAAGAATATAGTTGTCTAATCGGAGGACTCGTTGATTGTAATCCAGTAACAACATGTAACCAAGAAACCACCATGTAACCAAAAAATATCTGTCCAAAATTGACTGAAACTCTGAAATTAGTTCAAATATGCAGATTTGAAAGATTTTTTTGTAGTAAATGTTGATTCCTTTTGGCATTAACAGAGGTCTGTGATTGGATTGTATGCTCCAGTGATGTTTTGCTTACTTTTTATATGTGCCTTTTTCTAGTTATCATTAATCTGGACCATTAGCATGCAGTCCAAGTTTCCATGTGCTACAGTACAACTAACATTCAACTACCATTATACAGAAAATGAATGGAACTGTGGATGGCCAGAAATTACTCCTAGCCTTTTGCAAATCAAGTGATTCCTGGGTGGTACTGAAAATGACAAACACTGATTTATAGTACAATGCAATATTAGCAGTGTTGGTCAGTGGGAAGTCAGTGATGGATCATATCTGTCTTGCTGCACATAGCGACTCCTCCTGGTACGCATTTCAATCCTAAGAATTTGCAAGATGTGATATTGCAAAACTGGAAGTATATGTTTCTGTGTTGCTTCATTTCAATCAAAAACATTAAGCTTAAAAAAGGATCTTCGCACACAGAGCAGAAAAGCTGGATGCTGCTGGTTTGAGGTGTTTTTATTTTCTGAGTTCCTGTTTGGATGCAGCAATAGCTGTGGAAAATCATCAAAGGACCAAAGCAACGCATTCATGTGAAGGCGGTGGTTTAAGTGTGCCCCCGGGCCCCATTGCCCTATTGCTCCATTTCAAATTTTTGAACAGTTGACATTCCATTATTTTCATAAATAGAGGAACCAAAATCCTCAATGAAAGGTGCAGGCTCAATTAGATGATTGAAATTGGAGCTGTGTGAATTTGAAACATATGATTTCAAGGAATTTAACTTAATGCTGTTAAGAAGCACTGAAGGATCATATTGAGCCATTTTGACTAGCTGTAAAGTGTGCATTGAATTACAGTGGGCCTCACTGATGCACTCAGTGGCCTCTGCACCTGGCTTCAACGTTGTGACATCACCATTGGAAACAGGACTGTTTGGATTCTCACAACTGCATCAGAGGAGTCAATCAATCTTCATCCTCCATGGATATCCACTATCACAACATCGCCTAATCACAAGATTAAAGGAGACTTCTAATTTGTCTAAATTTGTGGTAAAAAAGAAGCATGCAGGCACGGCTGTAAATGTGAAAAGGTCCAGTTGAAAATATGGAAAAATATTTTAAGGTTTGCTGCAGTGCCCAGATGAATGTAAGCGTCTCACATGACATTGCTTTCAGGACTACCGGTGGCAATGAGATCAAACTCTTACCACAATTATGCTGATTGGATTTGAG
Source organism: Helostoma temminkii (assembly GCA_900302695.1). NCBI lineage: Eukaryota > Metazoa > Chordata > Actinopteri > Anabantiformes > Helostomatidae > Helostoma > Helostoma temminkii. The sequence continues at coordinate 29,495 of OMLM01007593.1, forward strand.
AAAACGCCTGATTTATTATTCTGCGCTACACACGATAAATGAGTGTATTCTTAATTAAGCCAAGCACATCAATTTGGATGATTTATAATTTCAGGTTTTCTGAAAGATAAATGAGCAGAAATGCTGCAAATTCAGTGAAATGATTAGTCAAAAAAGTTGCATCTGGGTTTATTAAAGCAAAATTTGTTATAATATTTGAACATTAGCTGTACAATATGCAGATGTTTGATTATAAGTTGTTTAAAAACCACAGAATAAAAATGATTAAATCATTTTTATGTCTAAAATGTGTGCAATAAATGGGTCATATACAGTATTTAGGGAAATAAGATGTTACAATATAATGATTGATGGTTGGTCACCAGCCAATTCACCTACACCTGTTCTGTGTCAGTTGTAAGAGAAAGCAGCTGTGGTGGTGGCATGGGGCCGATCTGACATGAGATATGAAGATTATTTGAAATGCTGCTTAATGCACAGGTTGATATAATGCCTACGTTTAAGGTAAAAGAGCCAGTTGTTTAGTGTGACACTGAGTATTTTGAGAATCAAGAGAAGTGTGCTGAAAACATAAACCAGTTTGAAGAGGAAAATAAAATGTTCTCGATGACTTATGCTTCATGGTGGTTGTGCAGCAGCAGGTCTGTGTTGAACAATATGTCAAACTGTTGGTGCTGACACAGTGACAAAAGAAGCAGGTTGGAACCCCTGTTAGAACAATTCTTTCTTTTTTTCTTGGCTTCGCAAAATCCAGTTGAAAAGACTTGAGGTGAAAGAAATGACTTAAGTGTGAAACAGCACATTAGATTCCACAAGACTTTTTTTTTTTATGACAATGACGTCAAAAAATGAAAAAACAACACTGGCTGGTGAGTGACTTCTGACGCATGTGTCCTTGATGTATCACGTACGGATTAAACTGCATCTTCTGCTTTGTCTTGGCCCATGCCATTACATTTTCTGACACACTGCTATTTCCATCCACAAGCTTTCATCCATACTGTATAAAAAAATAGCCCAGTTCTCATGTCAGTTATAATTAAGGCATCTCTCAACAGTCACATGATGCTCTAAAGGCAGTTTCTGGTTCTTTTGAATTCATTTCATCTCAAAGGTAGTTTGTTCCAAAGCATATGTTTGGATCTGAGTGCTGTTTGAAGGCAGATGTAGTTGCTGGCTGCATCCTTTCAACAAACTGCCTCCTGGTAATTGGCCATTACTCTAGAACTGAGAGACGTGCTGTCCAGAGGGCAACTACACTTGTCTGGAAACAATCATGGATTTAGCAGGCTGGCAGGCAACCTTGTCACTGAATTATGCCTCTCCTGCAGTGTGTGTCTCCCCCAGGGAGGGTGAATTTTGGCAAAAGAAAACGGCTGATACGAAATTATAATTATGCAGGCTTCATCACAATCAATGCATGAATGCACACCAAAAAAATACAATGTAGTAATTTGTCATACTTGTCTTTTATGGACAATCGTATAATTTTTTTTCCCTTCTGTGGAAAATCACCATTTCCCTTTATGAGCCTAAACACTGCACATAATAACACACATTTAATAAAAGAAAATAAAGTGGTGAATAAAAAGATACTCCATAAGATGTTTTATACACCCTATTTTACTATTATGGAATATATTATGGAATATGAAATTATATTGATTAAATAAAAATGTACTTGGGAACAAAACAACAGAAATGCAGCATTCATTATCTCATGTACTTCCACTTTTTTTTCGTATGTAGTGTTGGTGGCAGTGTTTTTTATGCAGATTATTTACCCAGTATTCTGAACAGAACAGGAGTAGTAGTACCTGGTGTTGCCTTGTGAAATTATATTAGGTGGCCTTCAACTAGTGACTCCATAATTACAGAAGAGCATGTAAGGTATGCCAAGTGACCTTCCTTCATCTGTGAGTAGATCTAAAAATCACAGGGAGAGAATAATAACTGACACGTCTACCTCTGGCGAACACTGGCAACTGGATCCAGATGGAGGAAGCATATTGTGACCGCTTTGTTGGGAGATATCAAAACATAAAGCCACATTACAGATCCTGTCACTCTCCGACGCATTGCTACATTTGAAATGAAAAATTTGAGTTTAATAATGGCTGTTTCTCGTTGTTATGAGTCAGTGCTCAACATAGACATTGCAGGTAAAACACTGCGGTGTTGAGAGAAGCAGAAGGGAAATAGAAGAGCAGACGCCAGGGCCAGGCTGAGACAGGAGCTCTGGGATACGAGAAAATTTTACTCACAGACACTTTCTTAACACTCTGCATCTAACTGTAGCCTGTGGGAATTTGGGGCCATAGCAAGACCTGAAGCGTGCTCACCTAGCTTTTTTTAATTAAAGCACATGACTGTAGGCAGCCTCCACCCCCTGCACTTATTTAGAATTTTGTTGCAAACATCATGCTGACTCATTTGTTATGAGACTCGAGGCAGTGCGTGAATACCTTAAACTTTCAGCATTGCCACTCTTTCATCCTTGAAAAGCAAGACTCTTTTTCAGGTCAAGCTCTCACTGTGTGCAACCATGGAGGCTTTCAGAAACCCGCCAACCCTCCTTCTCCTCTCCCTCCTCTTTCCTTTCACCCCCTCTGACATCCTGGAACCACTCTTTGATGGTCTCTGCCTCTATTTGAATCTTGCTTATTTTATTGCGTACCTGAGGATGTTTAGATATGTATATTTCTACCAGTCCGTCCCTCGCTGCCGCCTCCACACACAGACTAAATGTGCTCAGACACACATATGTTTGTTTTCTATCTAAAAGAAATCACTGCAGGGAGCAGAAATCCCATGTTCTCTCTGAGTCTGTCACAGCCAGTGCCGAGTCAGAGATTTCAGCAGGGAAACGTGCAACGTACATGCTGGCACTGAAACCCACTGTTATACCCCAGAGTCAGCATTAGTCCGATTAGATCACTGCCGGGAGAGGAGGCGAGTGGTGTTACGGCTCCAAAAACAAGCGTACCCAAGCTCTGAGAGAAAGGATATGGCTCAGTGTATCCCACTTTGATCTGATGTCAGGAAATAGTGAGAGGTTGGTCCTGAAGGAAGCTCAAAGACAAGGCAAGAGTGATTAGAGGAAAAGTGCCCTCACCAGCATCAGGCCCCAGAGGCTGCATAGGTGCCTCAGTGCCTATCAATTGTCTAACATACAGCATATGTCTGGGTAAGCATGACTGGTAAAGTTGGATGTGTAAAATTAATACAGAAGGTTAAGATTTCATCGAGTATAAGGAGGAAGTTGGCAGTTGGGTGAAAAAATAGTCATATATAAGAGAGAGAGAGATGTTTCTGTGATACAAATTTAGGAATGCTGCAAGTCTTAAGTTTCAGATTAAATTTAAGATAAAAGCAGAAACACTTAAACTGTGCAGTAAAATAAATACTGGAGAACTAGTAATTTGTTCCTCTATGGGTCCTCAAGGCCCACTGCAATGCTTGTTGTCCAACTATCCCTGCCATATCTGGATCAGAGGTTTTCAGCCAGTCTGGAGCTGGAAGATACCATCTCAAATGCATCTGAGATGGAGATAGACAAAGTGGATTGTGTCTTCCAGCCTCTGATCAACTGAACAAACCTGATCCAGGTAATCAGTAGTGTATAGGGAAGGGATACTTGGAAAACGAGCAATGCAGTGGACTTTTATGTTAAGTATTCATAATTGATGGATAGATTTTGCGTTTGATATTTTTGTTTTCCATTATTATTATTACCCTTAGTATCATTAATAAGCATCAATATAAAAATAACAGTAATGACTGCTACTGATTTATGTAGCTGTATTTTGCCATGTACCAGCAGTTAGAGATCCCCAGCTCATTTAAAACAAATATAATATGCAGGAGTATTACAGGCATTATTAATCTACATGTTAGATAACTGGCTACATGACTGATGTGAGCTTATCAGTACAGCCATTATTAGAGTACATATATTTTGCATGTTTTTGTATTTATATTGCAGCCTAAACAAACCACAGTTGTCATTCGCAAAGGACAACACCTAATGTCCTCATCATTAAAGGTATTTTGCTTGACTTTGTTCATGTTGTGTATTGAATTGGTGGACCCAGCAGACCAAGACAAAGGACGTTAACATAAAATAGAACTTAACATAGGTAACACAAATCCAGAATACCAGTAGTAAACTGAAAATCGCTTCAAAAGGGAGAACAGGACCACACAAAAGCAGAAAAACAAAATACAAACAGGACTGAAAAAGGGGAAAAGAATATTAATTAAACTAAAGTATTAAACTTCAAAGGCTCAACGTCAAGGGGAATGGAAAATTAATGTGGGAAAATGTGGCAAGAACTGAAAGTAGGAACACCCAACAATGCAAATGACAAACTAAACTACGACAAAAGAACTGACAAACCAGGCTAAGTAACAAAAACCTAAGACTAAACAAGCAGGAACAAAGTAAAGGGAGAGAGTGACTCCAGAGTGGCGGGTCTTTGGTGCGGGTAGAATCCAGAACCGAGTGGCTGGCAAAGGCAACAAACAGAAGAAGCCAGTAACGAGTCGGGGGCAGACAGGGGCAAAGGGAGAGGTTAGGCGGAATCAGGTGTTTGGAATCCAGGCAAGGGAACAAAGGCAAGAGAACCATGACTGAGGGCATGAACACAGACAAACCAGCAGGAAACTATTAGGGAGTGAAACAGGTGGACGTGATTGCACTAATTAGCAGAGGGAGTAAAACCGAGAGGTAGTGAACAGGTGTGCATGGTTAGACTGATAAAATGACTGTGTGTGTATGTGTGCCCAGGAGACAGAGCACGGATGTGATTAATGGTAGAAGAGGTGTGGACAGGTAAGTGAAGACATGAAGCAGGAACGAGACAGGTGAGTGGACATAAGAGTGGCAGTTAAAGGAATAAGGAAAATATTAGGCCACAAATAAAAAAACCCTTAACACAACATGGATCGCGACAGTGACTTGAAATATATTTTTGTGAAAAGGTCTAAAGCATAAGAAAAGAAAGGACAAATCAAAAGTAGCTGTGATACATCCATTAATGAATACATGTATCTAATTAAAATACAGAATTAACTGTATAGAAAATTTAAAAATGCACAAAAATCATTGCAGGACAGACAGGTGTTACACAGCATAACCTCCATTGATTGAAATGAAATGTAAATCAGCCATAGAGAAAGTGATCTGACAATCATAGCAATCCATAAGGTAGTGGGTAAAGGGCAAAATTGTGTAACATTGAGATAAAGTTGTATTGAAGCCATTTAAGCTACAGTTACTCTACTGTTCCATAATCAGAATCTGTTTTATTAGCCAAGTTGCTAGCACTGGGAATGGGGTTTGGTGTTGGGTAAACGGTAAACACACCAGCAGCAGGGCGAGACATTGTTATCATAATCTGAAAAACTCACTGGATAACGTAAATGTAATCTGATCATCACCGCAGTCACAAACATTTGAAGAAACGTGCTTTCAGAAAGGAGCCTGCCCAGGATGCGCGGTATTCAACGCACACTCAACTGTTTGATGTAAATAGCTGTAAGTGGAAATCATATTAAATAGTTTCATATATAACATGAAAATACAAATAAAAGTTTAGTTTAGGTTCGACTACTTCTCTTATTGCACATCTGTCAGTGTTCTAATTAAAAATGCAGAGGTTTATGCCACACATGATACTGTGACTTTATTAGTAACATGTACTGAATTATGATATACTAAATATACTAAATTGAGAACACAAATCAAGTAATCTGTGTGCACGGATTTGGAATTAGAAATTTGCCTTTTGTATTTAGTGTCAGACAGTCGCTTTTAAGTTCAGTCTGTCTCTCTGACATCTCAGATAAAGCCACAAAACCACTTCAGCTCACTAGACAACGTCTGTTTGCTAGTCTTTTATACACTTTACATCTTGAGACATAGCCATAAACATTACTGAGAGCACTAAAACCACAATTTGTGTTTTTGTTTGGGCAACGCAATATTTCACTCTGCATCTTGACTTTCAAACTAACTAGATCTAGTTACATTATATGACTGACGTGTCATAATTTAGAACCACAACCAGTCTTGTTGGACACATGGCAACGCCTTGTTTTCCTGGTTTTGTGCCCAATTTTGACAGCACTAACATTGCCAATTTATTAAGCTCAAGGTGACGCATTAGTTCCATTCAAATCTATATTTATTTCAAGTCTCGTGTTTGCGTCTGAGTTCAAGTTGCATATTATAGCATTGAGAGCGGCTTTAAAACATGTCCATGGAATTATGTTTCCATCCAACAACCATCAATCTTCAACAATAACAGTGGTTAGTAAAGATATGCAGTTTATGCCAAAACTGTAGCACCTGTTTATCTGCTACAGTAGGATGTGGCAAAGCTCACTGAAGATTCCCCATTGCCAATCACTAATGGCAATTTCCTGTACAATTCCCTCAGGGTGACATCACCCTGTGGTTTAGCTACTCTGCCAAAGGAAATGGCCACACTTTAGCCCCTGGGACCTTTTGAGGAGAAAGACAAGGGTATCTTAAAGAACCAACAGCATTCTGGCACTAGGCCCATATCAACATTCACACTGGGAACCCTGGACCCAGAATGTAAAGATTTTTATAGCCCAGCAGGTCCAAAAGTTGTCAATCATTTCTTCAGACATACAGTTTATGACCAATGGGCTGATGTACTAATTCCAAAAACACCAAGAAAATAAAACTACAAAATACATAGAGTTGGTATTTCTCAACAGCATTCCAAACCACATTAGCATGTATAAAACAAAAACGTCTAGTTGTGATCATTTGATAGTCCTGAAGCCAAAAATGCATGTCTGCTTCACACAGTATGTGACCTTCAAGGGCCATTGAGTTCTTTTTTTTCCTTAATTTTGTGTGCTTTTGTTGAAAGCCTGCAAGCTCTTTGTTAGGATAAAAACTCTGTGGAAATACAGAGTGTGTGCACAAATGAACATGGTTGACCACAATGGTTCATGTAAGCACTCAAAAGTGACAGTGCAAAGACAAAGCTGAACCATGGAAAGCAAGAAATCATGTGGTGGAAAGAATCCAACAGCTATAAACAGGTTAGACCACACCATGCAGTGCGTGGGTTCAAGTCCATCTCCATCCCTGCATTCCTTTTCCTCTTTGGCCTGTGGAAATGTGGGGTAAAATACTCACACTGATGTTTTTGCCTGTTTTCATAGGACCTGCTCTGATGAGTTGTACTCCCTATAGAAACTGTCAAATGTTTCTCTGTCTGTTTACAAAACCCACTTTAAACGGGGTAGACAAATGTGACAGTCGGTTTAATGTCCAAGAAAAATACTGAGACTCTGGTTGTTCATGTACTCTCTGCACAAGTGAAGTATGTGTTTCCAGAGAGCTGTAGCCAACGTTGCAGTGGGCCTATTAACTTTAAAGTAACACACCGAGTGAGAAGGTAAAACCTGTGAAATAGAAGTACAGGGTGGCATAAAGCATGGAGGGATTCATGCTGTTATGAGCACCCACTTAGGATGTGGCTTTGATTGACAAGGACAAAATAGAGGCAGTCCAGATTTATAATATTATGGGATTCTGTCCTTTGGCAGACATCTGGTTTGACCAATGTTTATGTGGCTTTGTGGGGCAGTGAGGAACTTTGTGTGAGGTCGAAGATGAAAGTCACAATAGACAAAGAAGAATTATGTTATAGGTTTATCATGTCTGTGATGATTGTTAACAGCTAGAAAACATGCTGCTGATGCTAGTCACATTTTATGCAGTAAGTTAGACTTCACCCAGTTATTAAGGGATTAGTCAGACATTTTTTGGTTTATAGTAATGATCAGACGATTGACGCTATTCTTGTGTCTGTGCTTAAATTGTGAAGCTGCAGCTACAATATCCTGAGCTTAGGTTAACATAAAGGTGGGTAAATACAGTAGAAACAGCCATTCTGGCTCTCTACAAAGGTTATATTAAAAAAAAAAAACTGTAAAAACCAATTTGCCGTTTCATGATGTTTTTTGGCACTGAACAGTCACCAATCAAACAAGAGAGACTCCAAGATGTTCATGCTCCAAGAAAGAGTCCAGCACATAACCCTTGTAAAACAGCAATTCATCATTTATAATGTGACTTTTTGTACAGGTTAGACAAACAAGACATAATATGTTAATTGGTATGTTTTAGAGGTGCTAGCAGGCAGATAGTGTTACAGCTGGACAGGGTCCTTGGCTGGCCAGTCACCCTCTCTATGGTCTCTGTAATAAGTTACACTTATCAAGGATATGGAGGTTTATATTTTATAGACAGATATAACATAGGCTTATACAGTATTTAACAAACTGATACAACAGTGATACAGTAGCAGTACTTATCTTCTAATGCTTCAAAAGACATTTTTAAAAAAGTGTATATACCAAAATGTCCAACTATTGCTTCAAGAAATAGTTGTCTCCGTCAAAAAAACAATCATTATGGTTCATGTTTCCTCTGACCATTATAGTCAGGAGAGTAGCCGGACAGCATAAAATCATGTGGTCAGAACCTTTAGTTATTAACCTTACTAGAAACAGTGAGTAGCAAGAGAAAAAAATGTGGAGAGAAGTCAAAAGAGATTATCATTTAATGGAAAATGGAAATGTTTCAACTGTGAGTTGAGTGCTGACGACAAGTCTGATTACTGGTATACATCTGAAGTGATTAATGTACACTGTGAGTTCCTGCCCTACAACATGTTGAGTTTTTAACTCCATGTTTGATCCTGCAGTAATTATATAAACATTATCCAGATGACCACCGCAAACCCTGAAACAGAGAAAAACTAAATATGCTCCCCCAACTTTTCCTGCCTACTTTTTTTTATGTAATTGATCTTATTTAATATACAGTCCTATAAGCTCTTAATATTCTAGTTTTTAAATGTCTAGCAAAGCCCCTGGACACTTAGTGCACACCTAAATACAAAAACATGAAGATTCAAGGATACAGTCAGTTGACTGCCTGCTGAATGATGATCAGCACCTACACAATATGGTTTACCACCCCATGAGTGTTTCCAGGAAACAATTAGGGCAAAGCGCTTGTCTTCATTTGAGTTTTGGCTGCTAAATAAGCCTTGGGGATAGCCACTTGACCCCAGGAGCTCTTTTAAGCAGCCACAGAAAGTACCTCTTCCTTTTCTCATTTATTGCAACTCTAGTGGAAGAACAGGGTAATGTGGGTGATGGAGTCAACAGATTGGTTACAAAAACTGGCAGGGAAGAGGGAGGCTCTCTGAGAATTTTACTAGTAACATTCATCTGTCCAGACGTGTACATGAGAGGAAGTATATGTAGGAGTAAGGTTACTGTACTTCACTGCATGTGTGTATTTGTAATTTGGGACCAGATTATGAGAATGTTTGTGACTCTGTGAATGTGGATGTATTGAGGCACTCTAAAGTAGCCTGCAGGTTAAGAAGCTCTGTGTGTTCTGTTGGGAGGGGAGAGAGTTGTGTTAGTCACACATGGTATGTGACATTTGAAGCAGCCTTAGGGAGGAGAAACCACAAGACTGCCCAATATCAGTGCTCCACAGAAACCAGGCATGTGACAGGCTTCAAACCACCCACTGCCATGTAGTGTATGCACAGATACACAAATAGAAAAAGAAAAAAAAACAAGCTGGCTGACACATCATGCATTCACATCCAAGCATGTTCACATTGATTCAGATCTCTCCACTTAGCACAGTGACCCACCAGTGACTCCCTTTAAGGGGATCCACCATAACTCTGTCTCTTATGTCACCCCACTGCCCCATGGGTGTCTCCAGCTGTGACCTAAAGTAGCCTGGCCCTGTGCAATCTGTCAGAAGTCCCAGATATGTCTTACTTATCAGTAGGCGAGGCTTATTATTTCAGGAGGCTTCCTCTTTCCTGTACTGGACAGTCCAGCTAGAGGGGGGCACCATGGGGCCATCAAACAGCCTGGAGCCACTTGGACTGTGAAAGGTGTACATGGATGGATGAAAGAGCTGGATTTTCCCTGCCTGTTAGCGTGTCATCTGACAAGGCGACTTCCTTACCAGGAGTGTGTTTTTCCACTTCACTCCTGAAAGTGCTGTGCAGGCCTTATCAGATTTTGATTCATTTCACTATTTGTTTGCTTTTGTCAAAGGGAACCTGTGTATGGTTACAGTCAGTGTTTCCTTTCTACAGTGGAACTAAAGGTGAATATGTGGCCAGATTGTAATAAGTCATTAACTGCTGTAATAAACAGACAATTATTGACAACGTAAAGATGTGAAGTTGGAGGTTTTTAATAAGTTATCCCGTGAAAATATTATGATTAAGGTAGGTAGGCATGAAGGGAAAATTAGCAATTTAGAATGATAATACATTTTGTAAGTCCTGCCAAAATCCCTTGTAGAGCAATAAAGCAAAATTCTGAAACAAAAAGTCAATACTACTTCAGAAAGGCTTTCAGATTTGTTCCAGAGTTATATAAATGGATAATTGTTGAGGAGGAGTTCTTTTTTTAAATTTATGTAGGTGACCATAGGAAGAGATATTTTTCCTTTTTAGCTGTTGGCAAAGGCTTGGATTGAGACTACCACTGGTCAAGCAATTGGTGTTTGCTCAAGTGGAGCCAATTACTCAAGATAAATTGGGTCTTCCTCTCTATTCCCTCCTTTGCTTTTCCTCTCTCCCCCCCTCATCCCCTCATCTCTTGGGTGTGGGTTGTCATTTGAAAACCGGGTCAGACTCACAGTGAGCTCCTCCTTCCAAACAAACAGACTAGTAATGGCTGTTTACCCAGAGTACAAGAGCCATTATGTGCAAGGAAGTTAAACATCTCTGACAGCAAAAATGGCCACAGACAAATCACTGTTGCCCTTCTATGAGGATTTGATTGTAAGAACGCTGGACATTTCTCTAACTGTTACCAGCAGCTGTACATGCAGGTGACGGCTTTTCAAAAGGCATACCAACCCGATGATGTAAGGACTCAAATCATAAACTTTTGTTGGTCTGCAATTACATAGTGAGCAGATGACCTTGCCTGAGATGGATTTCATCACACTGGTTGCCTGGGAGCCTCGGGCCTCCCATTTGAAAAGTACTCCTGTGCTTCAGCAGAGCATCACAACCCACTTTTCAATCACCTTGCAAGATCTGGGCAGCATGATGTGGAAATATGGAGTACATGGAAAATCAAAGTGCATTCATTATATACAGTAAAGCAGACTGTAATGAGCTTAAGGTCATTCTCATTACAAGATCAAAAATGAAGTCAAAGAAAATCATTTCAAGTAAAAGCTAAAGTTTTTTAGTGTTTAATTAAAAATGAATAGGTCAGTAAACAGAACAATGAATTTGTTGTCATACATGTGGAAAATAAACTACTTTAAGCCACAGCATGCTAAGTAGGCCACAATGGAACTTACATAAAGGGCACTAACTGAGTAACTTTTCATCAAGCTTTTTAATTTGATATGTGAAGGGAAACAGCAAGTTGAGTGCTTGCTGCCCTGCAAAGGCAAACTGAACATTTGGACTGGAATGGGACTATGCAACATCTGTTTGTTCTCAAGTGTTGTCGTTCAACTATATGTAGTTTCAGTGAAATAGAGTTTCAAAATTGCAGTAACTACAAAATCCACACATAGTTGAAAAGAAGTACATAAGCTCAATATTTAAGTAAAAGTGCTTTCCTACAAGAGTTTGTAACATCAGTGTGCAACATCTGTGTGTGTGATGATGTTAACATTTTGATGTATGCAGATGACAGTGTCATATACACTCATGGGGGAGATGCTGAACAAGTGGTTCCTAAGTTGTCATACAATGAAAATTAGAAAAAATTGGCTTAAATCATCTGATCGTCTTACATTACTTATTATGAACTACATTTATTTCTCAATTAGACACAAACATAACATCATTCCACATATGTGTGTAAATGGTTTAACAGTAAAAAAAAACCTACATAAGGGCAAGTATTTAGGTGTTCTACTGGGCCTTACTTTTGGTTTCAAAAAGCTCATTAAGAAGATGAGAAACACACTGAAATATAATTCAGTCAGATTTAGACACATTCAAAATGCAAAGAAGAATGTCTTGAGGCCAGTTAGATCATTTGATAATCAAGCTTTAAACATCTTTGATAGGAAGCCTATCACCATTGTCCAATACTAAGAAGTCGCTTGGTGTTTAAAATAACTCATAATATTGCACCTTTACCACTGAAAAAACTGTACAATGCTTTAGTCAGTGCTAAATAAACAACTTAACATAATAATAATAGAAAAAATTACTAATACTATTACTAAAAGTATTAGTCAAAATGTTAGGTGTATGATCTAAATGCAGTACCAAAGTAGTATTCCACCAATAAAACTTGAATACCTTCATTAATTATTTTAAATACCATTGAGTGACTGATGCTGTGGATGCAGTGATAATTTTAGTTTTAGTCACAGTCACTTCCTGAAAGCTGTAGCTTGTTTCAATTGCATTTTTGCTGTTAATTTATTTTATCTTAGTTTTAGTTGGAAGAACTCTGTTTTAATTTTAGGTTATCTCTCATGATGCTTTTATAATCTTTGTGAGGCTTTAATAACTTGTAATAGGTAAAGAAATGAGTCATTATAAATATGCAGGTATGGGCACAGATAAAAAAACAAAATTTGGTTCAACCAGTAGTGAGTGAAGATGAAAATTTAAACAAAATAAAATTTACAGCACTGTTTTCTCCTTTCCTCCTCAGCGCAATTTTATCACATCTAATTATCATTGCATAATTGAGAATGTGGCTGACAGAAAAAGAATATGCGGACAGATAATTAGAGCAGAATGGGTTATCTTTGTGTCACTTTGTAACTGGAGCTGACTGGGGCAGTATCATCAGACAAGTCATGGAAGTCAAATCAGTTATGGTATAAACAGCTACAGCCTGAGTGAGTGATTCCACCAAACGGTGACACAAAGTGGTGGTTTGATCTTGTGGTTTAATTTTAATGCTGGCTGTGACACAGCTGCTGCACATGGGGCTGTGTAACCGAAGACCTGTCAGAGTCCATGCCAACCCTAGTCCACTCCATCTTTAAAGCCGCCAGGTATAATTTCTGTTATGATATTTTTAAATTATTGTTGTCATTAAATAAACTTTTGTCAACGAATCCTTATCGTCAAAATTTTCACTGTGAAAATAAATGGTGCTGCTAACATAAATATGCAAATTTCGTCTGATTTTAATCAGTTGTTTTGTAACAGAACAACAACAAGAAAGTTAGATTAACACATTTAGACTGTGCACATAGCCTTTGCAGTACCTATGAGATTCAACAGAAGACTGCCATTTTGCACATTTGTATCACAGGTCATGTCAGTTTTAATGGTTCTTATTGACAAAAATGTCTTCCAAACGGCACATGGATCCATCATTATAAATGTACCTACAACCATCTTTTCCAGCCAGGCTAAACACATTTCACTGTTTGTGTAGTTATTGCACTTTGCCTTTTTAGGGCAGAGTGCTTAATGCATAGTGATACAACATATGTTTATTTCTAATATCATGTCATTTCAGTAGTATTTAAACAGTATCACTGTTTATCACTGTTTAAACAATAAAAGCAGTACCATCATACTGGAAAACAGGAATTAGCTAAGCTAAGTTTGCTAGCTAAATGTTTCTCATTGAAATAAAATGAGAAGTAAAAAATAAATAAAGTTACTGTTGGGATGGTCACTAGTGGCTATTGCTTTGACCTTAGGGTTCCACAGCAAAAAGTGGCAGGACAGGTAGACACTAAACAGATGTCTGGAGTATTGTATAGTCATGAATTCTTTACAGTAACCTAAAATTACTAATGATAAAGATTGAACTAAAAGCTAATTTGGTCAATTAAACCAAAACATACAATAATCCCAAAGAACAATGACATGAAACTACAAACAACAGCAAGGTGTGACTGCAGTTACAGACATAATATTAACAGATTGGACCAAAGGCACAGCTAGCTCTGGGTTAGGGTTTGAACTGTGAGAGAATGTACAATGAGCTAAGGCATGTTGTTGTAATTGGCTCACACTGGTCTACTGCTCCCACGTTGTGGAGCTAACTAAAAATGGGTGTTGCCTGAGCTTTGAATCAAACCTTCATCATGGCTCAAAGACACAAGACAGTTGAACAGTCTTGAGCCATAAACCCTTGCACAACAGCCAACAGGAATTTCTGTCTCATGCATTTCCAAATGAATGGTTGGCAGGATATTGCAGCATGCATCCGGTGGAAACAATATGGCACAAAACTTGCTGTGTGTGCGCTGGAATATGTGTGTTTTCCCGTAGGCTATGCATGTGCACGAATCTGTATAATATCTCTGTGTGCATCAAAGCGTATACTCTCTTTCCCTTCAAATATCCATGCCAGGCAACATTCAACACCTGGATCAGCAGGTCCTCACCTCATGCACATCTACTTTTACACACTCCACTGATCTCCATTCCCTGCAGAGGGAGAGCCTACACAGCTGTTAACTTTCCCAAGACTTTGCATACAGTCTCATACATTGCAGAGCTACTGTAACTGAGATCCGGCAATGTTTCACCACATCCAACAATCCACTGATTCTTTGCTTAAGAGTCTGGAGTTGCATTATACACACCTCGTATTGTATTACTTTACTTTTCATGTTGAATAATTTACAGTGACAGGGTAGACTTAATTCTTCAGGATTAGATTTCTTCACATAGGTTGTTGACAGATGCTTGATGTCATCTTTTTGCTGGGTCAGTAGCAACAGAACTCCCATGTGGACTGGTTTTGTTAATTATACTAGTAATCTGTTTAAAACATATTACATAGAAGATGGGGGAATTATCACTGAGGCATTTGTATTCCTCTCCACAACCCTTTGTTCAATAATGTATTCCGCATGTTGGCATTTTCACCATATACTAAATTCTAGGCTTCAGTGTGGTTAGAGCCTATCCGCAAGGTCCCTTAACACTGCAGCATTTTAATTTTTCCACAACAGGTCAAAGTTATGATGGACAATCACCAAGACCTCCCCTGTAGCAACTTCCCAGGTGGCCCATTACAAATCTGTATTCTAACATGCAATCCTGTTGGAAGTTGACCAGAAGTCAGCTTTCTGTCCACATCCTTTGGCACATGTCTTCTGGGTGAATATTCAGTTGTCTCCTACCACAATATGACTGTTACGAAACAGACACATGCTAAAAAAAATCTGTCCCTGCAATGGTGTTTGGAAGAATGGGCATTGCCCGGCCATTACATCACTCTGTGCAGCTTCTTAGATGCTGGGTGGTGAGCTCAGTATGAACACCAGGTGTCACGGTCTTTTGAAGGCCAAGTAGAAGGATGAGAAATCAAATATTTCCTGGGTAAGCCCCAAGAGAGGACACAGACAACGGGTACATTACCTATAATTTCAATTTCATGCCGAGTCTCACGCTCAGAAAGAATATGTTTCTCAGGGAATATTGAATGTGAATAAATTGTTTAAAATGTTTAATGAATGTGGTCATCATTCTGCAGCTGAACCTCCCTAAGAGGTCTTGAATGCTTTGATCTTGTTCCTTACCAAATGAGACAACGCTCTTTTGGGGTTTTGCAGTACTGAGAAGAGGTTGGTAAAGTCTTGCAACTTAAAGATAGAAGACTTCAATACAACAGATCTATGCAGAAGGGATACTGTAGTTAAACTATAACTTGTATAGTTAAACATCAACTATTCTCTCTAAGCAAAGAGTGCCAAAGTTTGGCTTTGAAGTGGTTTGTTATAGGACAGCGTACACTGTAATTACATTCAGAGGAAAATGTTTATGCTTTATGCTTTACTTATGAAGGTTTATGAGTACTGAGTAACAAATTCTGTTCTAAGCCTAAACTCATACTGAAATGTACTGTATGTTCATTAGAGAGCAGAAGGTCTGCACTAGCATATCAAGCAAGCTCCTAAAAATAGCCTCCTTGCCGTCCTCCAGGCCTTTGAGGATTAAAGTTGAGTGAGGCAACTGAACAGTGCTGGAGCAAAGCCTCGGTCCATGGACAGATGTTTCTGAGAACAGGTGGCTGGGGTTGTCCCCTGGATTTGCATGGCTATGACAGACACAGCAGACCTCACAGACTTCAAAGAGCAGGAGCATGACTGCTAATGATCTGTGGAGAGAGGAAAGAGGAGTGGCAATGTAGCTTCATGTGCAGCATACAGACAAGGACTTCCAGTCCAAAGAAAGTACTCAGAAAAGTTTAGTGCTCCTTAATGTTTCCCATAATACCGTTATGGTTTCTAACTACTGTTTGAAAGGAAATAAGACAGACATAAATTTTAAGGACACTTAGAGATGTGTTAATATTGTTACACATACAAGCCACAAGATATACATAAGTCACAATATCTTTGTTTCCATCATAGAATTTATATTTGTTTATCATCAATAGCAGATACTTAATTAATAGCCATTACCACAAAAGACTGCTTAACATTATTTTGTTACTATAGCTAAATATGTTCATAATATTGCCTAAATTACATATATATATCTGCCTACTGTCGTTGAAGGTTGATATGTAATAAATTACTTGAGAGGCCTTCAGACACTTTGAATGAATCCTGTACAAAACAATAATATTAATCAAAGCTAATTGAACATGGAACAACTGCATGTTTTAAGACCATTAAGAAAACCTCTCCCAGGGTTTACATCCAAGCATGAACTCTTCAAAACCTGACTTGATGAGATTTCTTCTTGCACAGCAGCAATTAAGTCAGACAAGCCAAATCTCTGTGTCTAACCCCTCCCCTTCATCTGTCATATTTTCCACTTTGATCTCCTCTAACTCCCATTCATTAAGCAAATACAACACACAGCCGCTTAAAGTTCGCAGTGGAGTCCTTAACATTTAATAAATAATGCATTCACCCAAGGATCAAAACATGAAATGAGCACCAGGCAAAAGCGGTGAACACGTGGTTCGCTCAGACAGAGCTAAATGTATGCCGATTGGAATAGGAAACACGGTCGTACACAAATAAAGAAAAAAGGTTCAGCAGTCTAGCACTGGATTAGTAGGGTTGATTATGGATGCAGTTGTTTCCACCTATCAGTGTGAGGAACAGGCTTGCAAGGATGAAATTTAACACTGGATAGCAATATTAACAATGCATTTTAAGTTGTATACTGTCCTGAGAGATGAATGAAAAATAGGGGAAGAATCCAATTCACTGGAACTGGTTACACACATGTCATGACACAATTATACGATGAATAAAATGAGATGAATGTTAGAACAAAATATTATCACAATCCTATAGTTGCTGAGATAGTGTGGACCAAAGTGGTCACCAGCATAGCTACAAAAAACATCTCATGACACAACTTACATGTTGCTGTTAATCATTCTGCGAGTAGCATTCTAAGATTTATGCCTACAACTGACCTCTGTGTGAATTGCTATAAAAAAATAACATAGCTCCTTAATTAAAAGTCCACATTGCACAAATCCAAATAGATAATGTATTGTGGCTGCCTGGATTTCTTGCATGTGTGTAGAGACAAATACTGTGCTCCTATTTCAGTTCCTGGAGCCTTACAGAGGTAAAGTGACCTGAATCAGCAGGGGGGCTTTGACTACATCTTGACTTTATTACTCCCCTCCATAAAATCCCACGGTGACCACTCTTTCTTCTGTGCCATGTTCAAATAAACATTCAGGAAAAACTTTTATCCCTCCCTCTGTCGACTAATGTTCTCTGGATTCTCTCCTCATCTTTCTCTCTGCTTGTTTTCCTTACCTTCATCCTCTGATGGGAGACACCATGACCTGATGTGAGCCACGGCGCAACCTTCGCCAACCTAAGTCACACACACCACCCTGGATTAACTTGGCAGTGGGGTTAAGATCTATGTGTTGATTTTACGTCCACTGGGATGTGGCTGTGCTGCTGTATATTCATGATCTCCTTCAATGCAGACAGTCATCTAAAGCCTTTGAATGAGGGTTTGAAAGGAGACTTTGTTTATATTACTCCTTAAAAGCATAGGTCCTGGACTTATTCCTTGTTCACATAGAATAAAGAATAACTTTCTAAAAAGCAGGAAATGGTTTTATCAAATGGTCAAATGCACTGGGATCTACAGTAACACATCAGCATGGTTTCAGTCTTAAGATGACACCATGCTGTGTCAAGACTTACTTTCCAAAATCTGCTCAATGTAAACCTACAAATGTTACATTATTACTGCCCTACTGCTCACACATGACCTATGAGAAATTACATTTTGTCACAAGATGGCTCATAATGCAATGCATAATGTAAATTGTTAAAATCTTTTAACTCCTTCCTGTTGTGTGTTTCCCATAATTGGAATATCGTCTTCAGGTTTTCATATAAAAAGGGCCCTCTGACGTTATCTCCACCATCTTAGCGAAATGCAAACATAGCAAAGTCTCTCCAGAGGAGTCACCAACTCCATTAGAATTTCCCCTTTAATAACATATTTTATTAAAACAGGGTGAAAGCAATTAAGAGTGTGAGTTCTGTGAATTTAATACAAGCTTCATTAAATAAGTGTCCTTTCATCTTAGGGACAGCCTTTGAAAGTGGCATAGTAGTACTGCTTGTCTAAAATCAGTGCAACTGGCAAACAATCAGATTTGCAATGACAAAACAAAAAAAATAATAAAAATGAATAAACTGATAATTCTGTAAGGGTTTAGCTGATGCACAGAGTGAATTTAGTACTCTTCATTTGTTGCATCTGAATTTGTTGACACCATGCAGGTGTAATTTAAAATAACTACTGCAGGGCATTTTTTTGAAGTCTTGTCTATAAACAGTTAAAACCATACACACACCATATATTCTCAGTGAGCAGAGGTTTACAGTAAAAACTAATACTTTAAAATAATTGTGAAATTGTGAGGAAGGCCTTTCTGAGTCGTATCCTCTAGAAAACCTAAATTACCACTGACTCTCCACAGTTGAATGCACTGGCATACAAAACAGCAGCAGCCTGAGGAATGAAATCATTTTTTTCCCCTCCGATCACTGGGGTTATAATGCTCACTGCAATGCAAAGAATTCAGTTTCAACAACAATTAATCTTTGTTTATTGTTTTCCCTTCACCTCCTTTCCGTGGCACTGATGTGTTTCCTCTCAGTGGGTGTTATTAGAGCCGTTTCCCTTTGGCTTCACCACCTCTCCATGTGGTGCAGCTGCACAGAGACATCAAAAAGCATCTCTATCTGCTTAAGAGAGTCCCAAGACCACAGACTCACAGCTAAAGAGAAGTTCATCCACTCTTTTACAAAGTAGTTCCACCACAGGGATGCACTACAGTAGCAACTTCATCCTGTGTGAGGCTGCTGCCGCCACTCCACTCGCTTTCAGAGAACTTGAGATTGATAAGATATTCTGTTTGTTTTTGCTGTACAAGATTTAAATTCATTTTCCTGTGGTTAATTTAAAAAAAAAAGATGCAGTATCATTAAAGCAAACCTTTACTTTTCCCCAATAATAATAGCATGTTGTATGTATGCAGATAAAAATTATAATTTGTTGCAACATAGAATTTATTTACAGTTTGGTTCTCTCCATATAATCTGTCAAAATGAGGCAGAAAAACAATTTTGGCTCAGGCAAAGATTTTTCTATCTGCAGATTAATTTGCATTCTGCAAGCTCACACATTTCACAAACTCAATTTCGTCTTCACTTTACACCAGGCTTGGAATGTTTTTCCAAGCACTGTGTGATTTGAATAACTATTAATGCTCTAAAAATATCAACTTTAGCACTGAAGCCAATTGCAGGGTTTTTAAATGTATGAAGAATAAGTGGGAACAACAGGAGAGAGAAGTATTTGTATGCAAAAATCTCTGCACGGACAGTGCTAAACTCAGGGTTATATTTTGTGCACTTCAAACTGAGAGGTACTTGGACTTTCCAAACATTACACCAATGCCAAAAAACTAATGCAATTAAAATAAAAACACATTAATTAATGTTGAGAGTTTAAAGTGAAAGTTGCTTTTTGCAAGTCAGCTTCAGTTGATGGTCCTTCTTCACCTGACATCTTAAACTCATTCATGTTGTATATGCACACTGACACTGCTGCTGTGCTCAGCACTGAGGTAAGGTGAATGACTGGACCTCTGTAGCTCTGCAGCTCATTACTATGTGATCAGACAATGGGAACTAAAATGGACTGACCGGCAAGAATGAAAGTGATACCTTTGAAGTACACAGTCGATCACAACACATCTGAGCATGGAAGCATTATCAAATTTGCCAAACTTTGAGATGATATAGGGCCCGTCTAATTCAAATGGACGGACAGATGGCTGGGTGAGGCAGTCTGTGAAATCCAAACCTTATTTAAAACCAGACTGGTTATGAGCAAGTGGGAATAAATATGTAAACCCAACCTGCTCTTTAAAGGTTAACATGCTTCCTCTTATTCCCATATCATGCTTTCTGGGTCCATAGTAATAATGTACTGTAAAATACTCTTCGTTACACCTTTTTGAATGCGGTGACGGTATTGTACTGAGAAACAACCACTACAATTCTTGCCATTGAAGATTATACAGGATGAAGGGTTTTGTAAAGACTCCATACAAGAAAGAAAAAGAGACCCTCTTTTGTCTCTGGTTTGAATCAATGGAAATATGTCTCGTTGGAAGTAAACTATTCACGATGAGTAACATGACCTCCAAAATGGTGAGATGCTTTGAGAGGATTCGAGAGCTTGTAAGAGGTGCGTAGTGAAGCTCCACAAAATCAGCAGGGTGCCTCCTTTTGTTTGTATTACAAATGGCTCCGCGTAGGGTGAGGGGTCAAAGCGATAATCACATATGTAAACACACCTATCCTCCTGAGCAGTACTTTCAAAAGCCTCCTGCTTGACCCTGCTGTTTCTGTCAGGTAAATGTTTGTAATGCATCAACATACAAGAGGAGTAGATGCATGACTAGAGTGCTGTGCAGCATGTTTATTAGATCCAGTCTTTCAAACAAAGAGGCAAAATAATGGTGCATGGTAAATTCTCACATACTCACATGTGAAAGCAGGCACACACAGATGCATACACATACAGCAGCTCTCTAATTAATAGCTCCTCAGCCTCCTGAGTCTTCTGAGGCAAGTCCACCCTAATCCCTTGGCACTTAGTTCAGAGTAATCAGCACACAGCTAAGTCTGCCTTTGGAACACTAATTAGCATCATTGATTTTCTCTGCAGACTCTGACATGCAAATAGCCCAAAAACAAGTCAATGTTTAAAGAGGTCCTAATAGTCAAAAGAAGGGCTGTAGTTCATTGTTTTAACTGCACTAGTTAACATAGTCACAAGCTTGAAATGTGGGTTAAAACAGCAAAGCAGCATATTTCATTAACTGTGAAAGGATGTGATTAAAGCTTGTGTTTGATGACAAATTAGCATATGGTGTTGATTGATAATCGCCAAAAGCCAAGAACGACCACAAATGATTCCAGGCATTTTGAACATGTGGCATTCTCAAACACCATCATTGCGGTGTTTAGGGTGGAGGGATACTGGCTAATGTAGAAAAAATAATCTCAAAGCATAACTGGTTTAAAGTACATTTACACTGATACACTAATTAAGGTATCTCTCCGGTGATTACTTAGCCAGTCAGTTTAACAGCTTCTCTTTCTTTTAAACTGTGATGCCTGCAGCTTGAGATGAAGCGAGTGGGTGAGGTAACTTCAATGAAAACTGCCAGTGTCCACATACTGGGGTGAGAAGTAAATTGAAAGTAATAGACTGTGAGAGGGCTGAGATGTTTATCAGACTAAATGAACAGAATCACACTAGAGGAATGTGGGGTGCTGCATGTGTGACAACATGCCAGAAAGAGTGTCAATTAGGAATGACGGCTGCCATGAATTTATGTATTACAAGATGGTGTGATACTATAGCTGGTCATTTGGGCCAATCATTTTCATTACACTCCAAATGTATGTCAGTTGGGCATACTCTTCTCATTCTTCCATACTACTCTCACTGAGAAAGCAAATCCTCATAAATACACATTATATATGACACACACTACCACAGCAAGTTATTGTTTCCTATTATTCAAAACAAGGATAGGAATCTGCTATTTTTGTGCTAATTAGCTACTAGAAAAGTCAAAGAAGTGGAATCAAAGTGACCACAATCATCCCTTGCCTTTTTTAACAAAAGAGGGTGAGGAAACCATCACAGCTTGACTTAACCAAAACCATCCACTGGCAAATCCATAAAATGAAGGAAGAACAACGAATTAGGGAGATTTTCTGTCTTCCAAATACACAAGCCAGATGCCAATTTATCAGTGTTCTCTTATTTTCTCTCTGTTTCTCGCTCTCTTTGCTCATACTTAGGCTCTTGCATTTTTTCTCTCTCCTTCTCTCTCACTGTGTGATTGCATCCATATGCTCTCGAGGGATAGATGGGGTCAACACCCTACTTACTCACACCACATTGAGGTACTGACACTTGTGAGAAAGCCCTTGTGCTGGCTCATGCACATGAACACATAACATGTACACACACACACACATTACAGTCTCTATGTGGCTGTGTAGCAGAGAGGATGGGCTCCTGGATTTTCATGCCAACATTTTATTTTGCATCCTGAAAATATGGAGTATGTTACTCTGCAGTCATCCACCTTTGCCTCCTGATACATTTAGGATTGGCCCCTAAGAAGATCTGGCATCAATTAAGTGGCGCTCCGCAGAACTGGGTTTGATGGGGCCCAATGGATCCTTCTGCCTTGAATCCCTTCTTTTGTTCAGCAAAGCCAGCAGAGGTCATAAATTTCAACCTGAAGACAGTGCACAAATTGCAGTCACACTTGCAAGCAGAAGGAATCAAGGCCAGGAGATGGAGAAGGAATTATGTTGCCCTACACCAGTGGTCCAAATCCTTTCCTCTTTCCATCTTAAAAAAACATATCGCAGACACACACAGATATGTGCAATCACCACATGTTGTAAACCACACAGTTGTGGCTGTCTGCCTTGCACAGAGCAGAAAGAGCAGATGAACACACCTCCAACCAAACCAACCAACATTCAAAGGCAAACAGAAAAGCATGCACATTTTGACCCACCAAGGATACATCATTACAGTAGCTGTAGACACAAGTAGTTCACATGGTCTACTGTGCACTTATTTTAATCTGGTTTCATCTTTAATCCTCTTCCTGTAGTCACTCACATCAAAATGCTTTCCTTCACCACACTCTCACGCAAACAGCACTGAAGGACATCGATAAAATCTTCTATAATGAACCCCTCCCCTAGACCTTGTCATTGACCTTTGGTAAACCGATTTATTCTGCCACATCTCCTATCATATATCTGCTGTCACTCATAAATTACGGCAATATGACAATGGATGATGTATCTACACAGAGCTTCACTGACATTGTCGATATTCAGCTGGCCCAACCTTAGTTTGTTTGTACATGGGAGAAAGATGAGAGGTAAACCTAAATAGGCAGCTAAACACAGCTGTATAGTTTCTCGGAAAATGGCTATTACTTACATACAGTGCTGTATGTAAGTAATAGTATTTGCCCTTTTCCTGATTTAATTTTTTTTTTTTTATTATTTTTATTTTAATTATTCAGATTATTAAACAAAAGCAAACAAAATGCAGCTTTCACAAGATGATTTCATTTATTAAAGGGAAAAACCTGTCCAAACCTGCCTGGCCTTATGTGGAAAAAGTAAATGACCCCCTCTAAATCACAAATGAACTGTTATTAACCACATGTTTTTGGAAAGCTGAGTTCAGTTTCACTCGCAACACTTAAATAAAAGTTGTCTGACAAAGTGAAGCACGCTAAAGGGTCTCAGAAAGCAACAAATCAAATTTAACAATTTCAAAAACAGATGAGGAACAAAGTAATGGACATGTATCTGGACTCTACAAGAAAATCCTGAAGGAGAATGTCTGGCCATCACTTTGTGAACCTCAGCCTAAAGTGCACTTGGTTTATGCTGCAGGGCAATGATCCGAAACACACCAGCATGCGTGTGTACAGTGCAGCGTGTGTTAATGCTGTACTGTTACTGTAATTCTACGAGGAAGAGTGGGCCAAAGTTCCTCCACAGTGATGTAAAAGACTCATTGCCAGTTGTCGCAAACACTTCATTGCAGTTGTTGCCACCAAGGGTGGTACAACCATTTATTAGGTTTAGGAGGCAATTACTTTTTAACATAGTGGCAGGCAGGTTTGGACGGCTTTTTTCCCCTAATAAATGAAATCATCTTTAAAAAACTTTTACAAATAATTTTGTATGTATTCAGGTTATCTTTGTGTAATGTTAAGATTAATTTAATGATTTGAATCTCTTGAGTGGAAGGGGGAAAATACTTTTTTACAGCATTGTACACTGCCCATGTTTGACCATTCAGTGACAGGGCCCTGAACACAGCTCACTGGCATATCTAAATGGAATGACACAAGGTTCTATTTCCACTACCTCTTGCTTGGTTAAACATGATCACAAGTAGGATCACTACAGCACTGAATCCTATTGATTTATGTGGATGTTGGAGGATTGTGATCTCAGGGGAATAATGCAAGGCTCCTGTGTTTTACACCATCCCAGTGAAATGCCTTGTTGGCAGGAAAATGGAAGTGGCTGGCAACACCATGTGTTGTTGAGGTCGCACATGTCTGTCTACACCCACCCGCCTAAGGCCAACTGTAGCAGTGAGAAGAACCACAGTGGAGGGAAAGTAGTGATCGTTTTTTGTAATAAGAAAGAGTGGAATCTGAGACAACTACTGGAAGAGCTAGCCATAACCACAAATACATTTATAGAAACTATAACTTTAGTCAACCCCTTCTCATCTCATAACGTCATAGAAAGGACACCTTCCACATCGTACCCACATGCCTTTTGGCAGATGAAATTGAACGCTAAAGGTACCATTTTGCAACTCACAGAATGTCCCATTGACTCTTTCTCTTATTATATAATGTAATTAATTATTTATTTAGTGGCGGTGAATTTTAATGCCACATATAATTATCTGTGAGAGATGTAGACACAGTAACAATAAATGAGCAAATTGCAGTTTGTACAGTGCAGTTCTGGTCTTTAAGTGATTGACTGGCACCAATTAGCATTGTTTTAAAATGGAACGTGGCCCAATGACAGTGAACAGCTCAAAACAAAAACGCAAACTCGCCCCCATACTGTCTTTCCTCTCACAGTCTTGGGTTTTGCTTAAAAAACTGACATAAACATATTTGACATTACATTTTTTACAGCGATCTGTTTCCCAAACTCAAGGGCAGTCTCTCGGAAACGATGATTAAATGATTAACACTAATGGCCTTCAAATAAACCCACTGGTCAGATAAATTATTTAAGAGATTCCTGTTTTTGTGTGGAGAAATATCACCTCCACAGAATATATCCATGCAGATGAGATTCCTCTATGGATTTATTGTATTGTACAAGTGCACTTTATTGTACACTTGCACAATCTAATTCAAGTCAATACAGTCAGGTATAATAAGCTGATAATTCTACTACTATGTTAACAGTGTGGCCAAAACATTGGAAGTGTATTGTGAAAAAAAACAAAACTAAATATTTGTCTTAGCACTGCGCTTCCTTTTTTGCCAGTATGAAGATATTAGTGTGTATAGTTAATGAATTATCACTATACACTTTTTTTGTTTGTTTTTAGCATCAATAATTCAGGTAATAGTTTACCTTATTTTGTCACATTGTCCTATCTTAAAGAGGTCCGAACAGCTATCAGTATAAATATACAGGGCATATTGTTTCAGTAGTTTCGGTAGAACCAGGTGTTCAACAGAGCAATGCTTTTCATCTGGGGAAAGAGGTGGTTTGCACAAGAGGTTGTAGGGTTAAACTTAGTTTAACCAGGAGCGATTCAATGGCTTCACAACCTCGACCCCAAAACTGTGGTCACAAGATCACAGAGGGAGCTCTCAGATTAGCACACCATCCGTTTTGAAAAATAAGGAGGGTGTTCTCCTGTCGTAATCCTATGAGAAAAAAACCTCAGTTGAGCCCTTGACCTTGTAAACCACAGACTTAACACAGAACTTTGATTTGTCAACGATGACCACAACAAAGCTCGGCACACTGGCTGTCAGGGCCAAGGCTGCTGCTGTCTTACACATGTCATGTGTGTCAGATGACACTAAGGTCACAGGGGAAATAAGATGTTTTCATGTTCCACAAGTGTTATACTTATAATAGCAATCCATTATTAGCTTAATGCCAACTTTAATCACATTAACGATAAAAATTATATTAATTATAATGTTGTAGATGGATACATAATAAAAGAGTTGCTTTGTTTCAGTTTACATTTACATTTACATTTAATAATTTGTAATCTAAAGCGACTTACAAGTGAGGTACAAAGCAACGAAAAAATCAAAGTCAAGGAGAAAAACTTTGAAGCAAAGCACTTTCAGAAAAAGTGTGTCCTTTTCATGAGATTAAAGTGCAAGAAATTTTTTTTTCTGTTCCATGTAATCAAATATAACTGAGCCAGAGAAATCACTGAT
>OMLM01007593.1:67021-88413 GCA_900302695.1 Helostoma temminkii
TGTCCATTTATCTTTCCAACTGGTTTGTAAGAAGCTGTGTATGTAGGTGTGTGTGAGTGTGTTTGTGCAGATACAGAGGGTGCCTGTCTGCATGTTAGCTATGACATGACACTGCCACTCAGTGGACTGATGCCAGAATGCAGCATGGATAGGTGGAAGAGTCAAGCCTTCTCCACAGACTCCATTACATACCTAGAAACATTCATTCATTCATTCATCTTCTATACCGCTTAGTCCCCGCAGGGGTCACGGGTGTGCTGGAGCCTATCCCAGCCAGCTTACGGGCGAGAGGCGGGGTACACCCTGGACAGGTCGCCAGTCTATCGCAGGGCTACCTAGAAACAGCTGTTACTATATGTACTGTGCTTAACATTCAAACAGAGGAAGGAATAGCAAGAACACAATTGAAACTGTTTTGTTGCACAACAAAGAGAATACACAATAAAAACTATTATTAGTCAGATTGTCTAATTTCATTTCAATTTATCTTAGAATTAAATTTCAACAGCATGTTTGAGTGTGTGTGTGTGTGTGTGGTAAATATCAAGCTAATCTCGCCAGCTTAGTTTAGCTTGTCAAGAAAGGAAATGGGTTAGTCTGGCTTTGTCCAAAGTAACGGCCCAAAATACATAAATTTTCTAGTTACCATATATATCCTTTTTTGTTAAAAACTACAAATATTGTGTAAAAACAGCAGGTTATGGTTTTAGTGTGTTTAGTGTTTAGTTGTGATTATGAATATTTCTTGACTAGGGTACAGTGACCTACCAGCACAGTCTTAATGATAAGCTAAGCTGAGTTTCACATTTACTGTGCAGAGTTGAGAGCTACTATTGATCATATCATGTAGTTTGTGGCAAGAAAGTAAATATATGTATGTGTAACTACAGTGTTGTGATAAAGTGTTTTGTCCTCCTGATTTTTTTATTTTTAGCATAGTTGTCACACTTAAATGACTCAGATCATCAATCAAATTTTGATATCACAAAAACATATAAAGTAAACTAAATACTTATTATTTTTTTTATTAATGGAAAAAAGCTGGCTGTGCTATCTGGACAACTTGAGGATTCAAAACAGGGTCCTTTTTGCTATGAGGTGACAGTGCTAACCACTACACCACTGTGCTGCCCAACTACAGTCATTCAATTTATTTATTATTTTATTTTTTATTATTCATTGTCTTTTGTTGTTAAGGGTCATGATAGTGCTAAAGCCAATCCCAGCTGTCACTGGATGAAAGGTGAGGTAGACCCTGGACAGATCACCAGTCTGTCATAAGGCAGACATGCCGCATGTCTTTGGACTGTAGGAGAAATCAAATCTACCCAGAAAAAACCCACCCAGGCGTGTGAAGGCTTTCTATCTGTGAGGGAGTGCTAACCACTACACCACCACATTAAACCATCTATCAGTAAAATACATTTTTTTAAGAGGGCACATTCAAAACATAAGATATCTAGATTCTTTACCACAGTGAAATTTTGATAACAGCCAAGTTATCACAAGTGCTGCAGCAATTATCAGAGTGTGACAGCACAGAGGCAAAGTTTAGAAGATAGTACTTGCCTTAATTTAAATTGCCAGCGCTGAGCAAACTTTGCTTTGAACTCTGAACATGCTTCTACCATTAAGTCACCCCAGATTGGTCCCCTGGGTTACTCTGGGTGGAGAAGGTTATGAGAGAGGACGGATTCATGGACAAATGAAGGTGATGACACAGACGGACGGAGCCAACACGAGAGACAGAGGAAGAAAGAGGGAACAATGTAGTAAGAGAGATGACAATGTCGATAAAGTGAAATTTGAGATCAAGCCAACAGATGGAGGAGCAAAGAATGTGACCTGCCAAGTTGCTTGTGGCACTTCAGACCAAGATAGACGAATATGTACAGTCGGGAGATAAAAGGCAGGAGAGAGTGGGAGTGACAGATGCACAGCGGGAAAGAGGCAGAGTGGGTGAAGGAAGAGACAGTCGGATGAGAGGGCGGAAGTGAAACTAGCATAAAGAGGAAAGTGCATAGAGAAAAGAGGAAGATAGTAATAATGAGCAAAAAACTGAGAGAGAGAGTCAGGGAGGACCAAGCAGTAAAATGTAAGAGGGAAGCAAGAGAGCAGGGGAGAGGCCACAGCTTGCCTTCCTCTGATTCAGATGTGGAACAATAGCTGCCTATCAGTCTGTCAACACCTAAAGGCACAGAGGGAGTGATAAGCTAGGAATGACATGGTGCTAGCATCAATAAACTATTGTCTGTGCATGAGTCTCCACAAAGCCAAATCACACTTGGTTTCCTATTAAAAAGTCCTAACATTATGAGTAATGGCTGGAACTCTGGAACCCCGTTCTCTCTCTTAAAGCCTGTAAACACAGTGATTGTACAGATACAGATACGCATGTAAATGTGTCTCAACGTGACCGAGGCCCACACATGCACAACTTGCACTAATACTTGTACAAGAGTCGTTACAGATGGACATACTGACATTGTCATACGCACGCACAAAGGCAGACGAGTACACACATAAATATGTAACAATAATGCCCTCTAATGAGTTCCATTACCTTCCTCCAAGCACAGGCTCTGTTTCAATTTAAACTTATATAGTTTCTTGACAACATGCAATAAACCAAAAGAAGGACTGGAATAAACATCCAGGGGTTCAAAATAAACACACTTTGTGTGTGTGCTTTTCCCCGAGAGGACAACAATCATCTAGCTATCAATGCACCATTAACATACACAATTGGACTTGGTGTACAAAAACATTCAAATAAAAAACAACAGAAAGCGAAAGAAAGCTCTGCTGTCCTGCCGGTAGCCAGCCGACACTCAAATGAATACTTGCGCTGTAAATGCTGTACATAAACATATACTTATGTTCATCCAACTTTTGACCTCAAAGGAAAAAGAAGCGTTGCTTGTTTTAAACTACACAATCAGATTAAAATTGAATTTTTGCCACAGCACACCTTGTAACACAAAAGCCACAAGTCTGTCCAGCACGGGGGCTGTCAATGTGACACTAAGCACATCTCCGAGATCGCTACTGATTCATTTCTTGTAATTTTGTAAAGATAAGATTGAGGATCAAATCTACTTAGTTTAAATCTACTTAACTGCACCCTACTGGACTGTGCTGTGGGATTTTCCTACAGAACTGCTGTCTGCTAGTAAAGCACTTGAATTAAGCAGTGAATTAAGTTCAGTGTCTGTGCGGTTCTGTTAATGCTGTCTAACGGCAAAAAAGATGAATTAATGTGCTCTATGTTCAACTAGCTAATTACAGTAATTAGAGATTTGATCTCTCCCCACAGTGGTTCAAATTTGACATTGATGAACATGTCTGAACAATTGCATCTGCGTCTGAACAAGTGGAGTAAGTAAGTAAGCTAGTGATACAAGGAAAACATCTTAGGAGCTAATATGTTGTATTTTAAAGTACTATGATAATACTTCTGCTACATACGCTGCATTGTAATGATCTTTTAATTAGAAGATTAAGCTTCATTACATTTTGTACATGAAATAAATTGGATGTGCTATAGTCTTTGTGTTTGTGGAGTTAGGTTAGTTATGACTGGATCTAAACTTGAATAATGTGAAAATGAAATTTGATATAAGTAATATATAATATATAGTGATATAAGAGATATGTGATTTTTTTTTTTGAGGATGAGTGATGCCAATGTTTAATGTCCAGCTCTAATCAGAAATTAGTAGATTATAAATATTTTATATAAATGTAATATATAAAATATTTGTAATAATATTGCAGAAAATTTTAGATGGTTGCATTCTTGATGACTGACTTTTAAATGTAAATGAAGTAAAGGTTAACGTTTTGCTTTAATTTGGAAATTAACTAACTTAATATAACTCTAGCAGGAATAGGTTTTAAAAGCTCATCATCTGGTGACTTAATGGTTTAATCAGTAGTATCGATTATCTGTTCAATCCGACCTACAGATGTATTATGGTCATTTGGTTCTGTGGGGGAAGTATAAATCGTACTTAATTATTGCCCCTTTAAACTCATTACTTTACTATTATGTTTCAAATATTTCACATTTTTCACTAGCACAGAAGAAAGGTGGATGGTTGCTGTGGGAAATTTATATATTTTTATGAGAACATTTCTGGTCTATCAGATGAACCAGAAACATTCAGTTAATTGAAGGAAACCTACAACATGCACAAAATGAAGGCAGAAACCTCAACCCAGCCCATTTTATAGCTTCATCAGTGACTGAATGAATACACTTCACCAAAAAATTCTGACAAGGTAATCATTCAGAACACCGTGCAGAGCTTATGGCGAACCATCAGTTTATTTGACTTTAGCCCACTACATGTGAAAACACGGCTTTCTGTGACCTGTTAATATAGTACAGTTATTAGTTTGGCTTCAGACCAGCTCTTTATGCACCCACTCTGTTCATTTCTCCACGTAGATCTGCTCTCAGTGTGCTACGTTCATAGACAGGGTCAATGTGGTTCTGGTTAGGAATGGAAATGGGGAGACAAAGAAGCTAGAGGAAAGAGAGCGGCCTATGTAAATGTTCCTTTAAGTCAACATGCTGAAGCACACTTTCCCTGATGATTTTGACATACAGGACTATAAACAGTGTAAAATAAATATCTGCAAACTATAAAGGAGCACTTCGGGGTTTATCGGTCCCGTGTGTGAATGTGAAGAGTGAGGAGAGTGGTTGCTTATGTGTATGTTAATGTATATGTGTGTGTCATAATGGGAATTTAAAGTGGAACAGTAAAGAATATAGGGATAAGTTTGTCTGCCCTGCAACCAAGCGCCAACTAGAACCATGGTGATGGGGCGAGGAGCTAAGTGACAGTGGTTTCTTGGGCGTCTTTTTAGTACTTCTATGTATAAATATCCATGAAAGCCACATTTGGAGAGCTAGTCAACCAGTCACATACACTGCCAGACATTCCACAACTCTCATTTCCCCTCACATTTCCTCTATTTTATCCTGTACCAGTAACAGCAACTCTCTTTGATTTCATATCAGGTTGTTATCTGCCCAGTTTTACAAGCAAATGGGAAATATTACAAGCACCCTATGCTGGCTCACCATTATTTATGCTCTTTCAAGTGCATGTTTTCTCAGGAAAAAAACACCCTTCTCATTGAAACATTTAATTCAGTAGCAGAGTTATCAAAAATCAGTTTATTCAAAGAAGTGTAACTACTCCTTGTACAAATCATTTTCAAAAATAGTCTTACACGTTGTGGACATTGTGCCACTTAATGTCAGGAAAGAGGTAAACGTGCACTGAAAAGAAAAGAAAGAAAAGATAATAGCTTCATGCTTGTCATACATAGTGGTTTTGACATTATAGTTAAATTCAGTGGAAAAATATATATTTTTAAGTAATTGCAAATTGGTTAAATTTAGAAAATTTAAGCATAAAATCCTTGCATGAAAAAACAACTGTTAGGGTATTGGCCACTGTACTTTCAGTTATAATACTAGTGTCATAAAATTACACCCCATTTTGGGGTATGAAGCAGTCACACGGTTTGTGGTTGATTCATTACAGCCTGTAAATACCTAGTTTCCACTGGCAGAGTCTGCCATTCCTAGAGTGGAAATGATGCATTCATGTAATCCAGATTAGTTTTTTATGGTTTCATCTCATCTGTAACGAGGCAAAACAATATCCCTCTGGGATTAATAAAGTTTTTTGAGTCTTGAATCTTGATCAGCCTCAGTGTTCGCTGTTCACTCTATTTACTGAGTGTCAGAGCTATATCAAGTTATTGTTAATACAAACTGAAAATGATCTGCTGTTGCCATTTCATATTAAAAGTGCTCAACTGGTGTGAACCAGTGCCACAAGAAAAACAACAAATTAGTAAGTCCACTGGTGAGCCAGGTGCCTTTCTCTGTGGAGTTTGCATGATCTTCATATAGATTTATCAGCTACTGACAGTTCATTCAGTATCATTTTGTTTTGATCTGATTTCTGATCAAAAGTTGTGGAGAGAGTTTGCATGTGTACTGAACTGAATGGAAAATAATAGATAACACAGAAAAACCACAAGAGAAATTTAAAAAAAAATCTGCCAGCATGTTTCTGTATGTGTCTGCATGTTTCTGAAGTCATTGGTGTAAATTCCGCATGCAGCTTACATTTCCATATTTTTAGTTGAAGAAGACCAAGCACAAACCTATTCACCATGCTCTGCTCTGCCCTTCAGATTTTCCATCCCTACATCATCCTCCTTCTGACATGTTGTAGAGCAGGATGGGTGGGATGTGCGTTCAAGAGCAACAATGGTTTTCACGGTCACAGACCACTGCACACTACCCTATAAATGTCATTCTTCCTTGGGGAAAGAGGGGACAAAGAAGGGGGTTGGGGGTGGGGGTTAAAGCAGGATCACCTCTCCAATAATATGTTTCGCAGCTGCTACACTGTAACCACGTGCAGGTTTAAATCAAATCCCAATATTGCTTTCTTCAACAGTGGTGTCAGAGGAAAATATTGAACTGCAAATGTCTACCACTCAAACCAAATATGCAGCTGCACTCTCACCAGCGTTCCTGTAGTTGAGGCAGGAAGAGGATAGTATAGTCACTTCCGAGTCAAGGCTTCTAGGGGTGAGTACAGTTCCAAACCACATTGTTGTTGCATCCCCAGCCTAGTCCTGCTTGGTGTTTGTCATAATTACAGCTAGCAGCAATCACACTGAGCAGGAAACCTCAGTAAGATAACCCTACATGGTTCTGGTATTGGAGGAATTGGGATTTCCTTTTTGGAAACTTCAAGGGTAGATCATGTTTCTGTTTGTGGAGATGTCTCGTTATTGAGCAATACAATGAGTACAGGGAAACCCTAACCTTATATTTCTGTGTGATTAATAGCCACTTCGAATATGTTTGGCATTGTCAAGGAATTTTAGGTTTGCATGCACTGCAAAAGAGGAAGTAGTTGAAAATATCCAGAGTATGGTAAGCTGCTTTATTAAGGGAAACATGCTTTGAAATCAAAGGCCTACATAATTAGACTTTATGATGAATTTCCAAAAGTTTCAGAAAGCTGTGTGACATTGTGCAGTGACTGAAATGAGCTGGTAGACTTGAAAACTTCAAGAGCAAAAAGATATGTGGCCAATAGCTAAGTTTTTCAAGAATGCTTCACCTGTCCCTGTACTTATTGCATATATACTGCATATATGTGTCTACTACTATGATTGTGTGTGCCTTGTTTATTTACCTACAGCCTGCCACTAAGCATTTGACTGCAGGGATAATAATAAGTTGCTAATGGTTGCTGACAGTGCATGGTTCTTTTAGCGCCATGCTCCTACGCACACAAAAACAAACATACAGAGAAACACACACATGCAGACATACACAGACAAAGTCTGGCAGGGCTAATCCAAACAGCAGAGCTTCCTCAGTCAATGTTGGTGTCAGTGGCCCACTGCCCCAAGGGCACCAGCCTATGACTCTGCCTGCAGGGCCTGACCGGACCTCCAAACCCTGCGGGCAGATGCTGTTCTCCACCATATCCAGGCAACGGCTCATCTCCACTGCATTATTGATGAGCTCCTATGCCCTGCTGAGCTCTCTAACAGCCTCTGCACTATGGATATATCCTATTGTAACAAAATCTGCAGCTAAATCTGCAGTACTGCAGTGTATGTACACGTGTTGTGCAAAAGTAAGGGTGTTTGTATGTTTGGATGGATGGAGAGACAAACAGGTGAGTCTGATTAAGAACGCATGTGTGTTATTTGGCTCCTGCACTATGTCCAGTAGGCCTGTTTAGTTAAACAACGATGTCAAATCACATTGTGGGTAATGGATAGAAAATACTTCCAGTACACAACCTGCCCCCTTTTCTAACCTTCTCCATCAGGCCTTTTGAGGACCTGAAGAAAACCTGTTTCATATCATCACCATCCACAAACAAGGCTTCCAAAGGACAGTGAGTTTTGCACTAATCTTTGCATCCTGTGCTGGATGTAAAACAAAAGAAGTGTATGCAATGAACAGGTATTGTACTTTAGTCTGAGAAAATGACCTTGTGAATGCACTGTATGGTGTGGAAAGATCTAGTCTGGGAGAAAGTTAACTTTCAGCCAAAAAAAAAAAAAAAACTGCAACCCTGGGAGCCTTTAACTGGCAGGGATACCATAAACCCTGCGTTTAAAAACCCATAAATCAACAAGAGTAGACTGTACTTTTCAAATAAATACCGGACTCAGGAGAAGGGGGGGCAGGATGAGGAGATGAAGGGTTGGATTTTGGGCAGTGAAGTGCTGGCAGAGGACAGAGGCTGTAGTGACATCATAGCATAAAGCTGAAAAATCAGTGATACTGTAGCTGTTTGTTAGTCTAATGTGGGGTTAAGTGTTTGTATGGACTATCTGTCTGTTTGAGGTTTACTGTAAGACTTTAACAAATGTTTCAAAGTAATCTGATTGCGCTAAAGTATAAAGGACATTTTAAGTGTTTAATAATGTACAGCATTTGGCAACAGCTAACTTCAACCTTAAGAAAAGTTCAAGACAGCTCAGTTTTTTTTGTTTTTTTTTTTACTTTTATTTAATCAGGGAAGATTTGCTGAGAGGCCACCTCTCTTTTTCAGGAACACACTGATCACATTCACATAGTTACACAAACTCACTTCTGGAAGCTGCCCAGTGCAATCACAGTCTGGCCTGCCACCACTGAGCAGCTCCACTAGAGCAATTGGGGTCGACTTCTTTGCTCAAGGGCACCACAGTGGTGTTGATAAGTGGGATGAACTATTGGCATGAACTATTGATTAATTTTATTGACTGATATTATTTATTTATTGTGGTACCTGCTATATTTTGCTCCATAGCAGTTCATTTAATGCTGCTTCAGGCAATCAGTTTATTCTGTGTTAAAAAAAAACTTATGTTAGGGGTGATAGCTATTGATAGCTAAAATATTGATACTGTGAATATTAAGTTTTGTTTTGATACAAATAAAACTAATTTATATTATGTTAGGGCATTGTCCAGCACTTCTCTGCTTAAGTTGTGAGCACTGTAGGTGTTCAAAGATTAACTCACCTCTATGAAGAACTCACACAATAATATCATCACATAGGTAAGAAGAGCAAAAAAAAAATGCCATGCTCATATTGAAAAATCAGTTGCATATTAATAATATTAAATGTCACAAATCATCATTGTTTATCAGTGTGTTTAATGAACTTCACTGAAGGTCTATGAACCTCTGTGATTTCTAAAACTCGTGTGGAGCCACAACTTGATATATATTAGTTTAAATGTCTGACTCCAAATGTTATATTTATGCTTTATTGTGAACTCATGTGTGACCGAGGGAGTGAATACACTATACAGCTGTTGTCTCCAGTCCACCATGGACTTTCATAACAAGCCATGTAACAGAAGGGTTTCCCTTTTGAAATGACTAACAGCTTATCAGTGGGGGATCAGTTAAGATTAGAAGTAAATGGGCAGCAGGCAGGGGGTATGACTCCAGTCAAACAGAAGACACTTGAAAAAACAGTCTAAACTGATACAGAAGGAGGAGTAGGGAGAAGAGTGGGAAAGGTGTGTGCTGAGTTACATATATCTCTCTAAGTAGGAGAGAATGTATGTAACTAACTTAGTAAGTAAAAAGAAACAGGTGAATAAAGAGAACAACAAAACAATTAGTAGTACAAGAACAGAGCAAGGGGAGAATCAGTGAAGGAGAGAAGGTGCAGGGGGATGCTGTCCTCTGTTTTGCTTTTTACAGTTGGTGACATTATGGTCAAACAACAACAACGGCTCAGTTTGCTGAGCATCTATGAGTTGATTTGCAAGTATAAAGGAGAGGACTGCTTCTGGGCAGCAAGCATGAGCTTGCACTGCAGTTAGCTCCAGCCAAGCTCAGCTAATGCTGCCTGCCTTC
Organism: Helostoma temminkii; assembly: GCA_900302695.1. Classification (NCBI taxonomy): domain Eukaryota; kingdom Metazoa; phylum Chordata; class Actinopteri; order Anabantiformes; family Helostomatidae; genus Helostoma; species Helostoma temminkii. The sequence goes on from OMLM01007593.1 coordinate 76,950, forward strand.
CTGATTCCTGGTGCTTTTTGTGGGCAGAGAGCCTGGAGAATGGAGCTGTCAGGGCCTTGCCTGAGACTCCAGGCACTCTCTCTTTCTCCTGCCCACCCACAATTTCCCTGGCTCCCTCCGTCCCCTCCACCTCCACCACCAACCGTTTCCAGCCAGCAGGCCAGCATGGCCCCACCAACTGCTGTTTTGACAAGTGCTTTAGACATAATGTCACAGGGAACCCCCTGGCCTGCCAAAAATACTAACTAACCATAACATTAATTAGTCATTGGGAGAATGCGGTTGGAAATGGTAGCATGAACAGTGAGCGGTGCTGGTGACGGCCATTGTGGGGAGACTTGGACCCCTTCCTGATTGACTGAGTGAAAAGAGACCAAGAAGAGAGAAGAGAGAAATAGATGGAGAGACAGGGTGGAATTTTAGGGAGTCTATTTCTTTGATTTGCAGATGGTCGGGTGAACAGAGGGGCTTTCAGGAGGTGGGTTGAGTTTCACTTGGTCTGTCCCTGATGTGTTCCCCGCCCACTTATCTCCAATACCATCAGTGTCAGCAGGGTTACATCTCCTATAACTGTTTAATGGTTTCATCGCCCATGTCCTGAGGACATTTTATAAGACAAATAAAATCCTTTCTCTTGTTACTCAGTTGTTTCTCTTTTCCTGTGGGTGTTTACTCAGTAGGACCTTTTAGCAAAATGCTAGAGCTGCCAGGGGAATAGGGAGAGAGTTTTTAAATTATTGAATCATAAGGAAATTGTTGATAAATTAGTATATATTCATGCCAGCTGGATAGCTCTTAGACATGCAGATGGCAAAAGTATTATTATTAAATTTATAAGGAGAGAAATTTGGACATAGTTTGTACTGTATGGATTGTATCGTGTAAATAGTACTTATTGTTTTTCAGTATGAAAAACAGAAAATAATTCAATGTTCAACAAACTCAGCAATCAGCTCTAAATTTGGCCTTAAAGTCTTAAATTGTAGGTCAGCAACTGTATTTTACTTGCTGATCTAAAACACATGAAGAGAAGAAGAATCAAGGAGAACGCCCTGCAGCAGCTTGCAGAACAACAAACACATGCTGTCAGCAGAGTAATGACAGTCTGATTGGCCCCTCATACCCACACGAAGAGGACAGTGGGGCGACTGACCCCATCTCTAAGCAGTTAAATGATGTCTCCGAGCTTTGAAAAAATCATGCGGCTTACCAAAAGAAATTTCCCCCTCCAAACTCATCTTCATGGGCAGAGTTATTTGCTTAGATTGGCTTAGTGCAGGCAGTGAGGGAATGAAGACCGGAGACAATGCAGTCAACAAACACTGTAATATTTGTTTCATAATGTGCCAAAAATAAACCAGAATTTGAAAAATAGATTTTTCATAAAAATGTCACGTAAAAACATGCACAGGTCAATGAATTCCAAAACCATAATAGAAATTTTAAAAGAAGACTGTGATTCACAAACAAGTCATGGAAGCAAGAATACAGATTCAGCAGAGATTGTGTGTGGTTTTCCTTTAACATTTTGTCCATAAAAGTTTGAATTTATAGAGAAAACATGCTCAAGCGAGGATATTATGTGTTTAATGTTTAAAGCTGTGGGAGGTTTGTGCTTGTGGTTTGTTTAAATATCGTGCATCCGCTGCCGGAATTTATTGTTAATGGCACCAGTTTAGTTTCCACGGTGCCATCCTGTTATTAATCCAGTGGTGTCTCCAGGTTCTCTTCCTGACAATAAATTACAATATTAGAGCCTTACAATAAACTGTCACAGTCACGATGTGAACAAGGCGCCTGAGTCATTCATGAGTGGTGGAGGAACAGCTCCTATTATCTTTTGTTTCTTTTGGTTGGAAATGAAACGGACCCTGGAAGTTGCAAGCAGAGCTAAATCAAATAACAAAAAAGTGAAAGTGGGTCATATCAACAGACTATATTTACATGACATTTACATATTTACAGGAACACATTACACAGACTCACACACTGAAGCCCACTAATTTTCTTGTCTGCATACACACACTCACCCTCTTCAATATTTGCCGAAGACAATCTAGTATATTTAGTTAAATAATGAAAACAATTCGGGGACCAAATTGATGTTCACTGTTACAGAACTTTAAATCAAAAGCTCTTCTCTTGTCTTAGCGAACCATTTACCTAAATCCTTGGGGTGGATTTAGTGAGACTGTCCTTTAAAAATCACCTCATGGGGGGTCTGTGCAAGCAGGTTTTAGAGAAATTAAAACCAACAATATATTACCTCTACTTAAAGTTAATGTCGGCCAGTCCCTAACCTGGACTAGTTTAATAGTCTGAGCCGTAGACCTCAGTTGTTCAGAAACAATTAAAAACACATCAGCACACCACCTGTTTCTTTATTACAAAACATTAACATAAACTGAAGTCTTTGTTAAAAATATTGCCTCAAAGCCCCAAAGTTTATTTATCGCTGTAAGTGAAAGACAAATGCAAGTGTGAGCTGAGTATTGTTTATGCCACTAGCTTCTCTGGATGTTGTACTACAATTAAACGTATTTTTAGCGAGAATATATGTGGCTCTGAGAAATAATCCTCATCTCATTATTTGAAGCTATTTTTTAAACAATACTAAGGTCTCCCACTGCAGTAGTATATTTATCTGATGTGTCCTCAGTTACTGACAGACAACATCTGGGGTATTAGAACAGATGAAAAGGAGAAATATGGTTCAAGATTAGTGGAGAAAGAGAGCTAATTGTTGAAAACAATAAAAACACAGAAAATGACTTGACTTATTTTACTTACTATTTTAACTTGTATCTACCAGTGGTGGACATACCCAAGATAGGGAAAAACAGCCTATGTGGTCATTTAGGTTGCAAGGCTGTCTTTGCTCTATAGGGATGCAACACAATGAAAAAATCGTAATAATTTAGAAATTGTAGGTTTTGACAAAAGTATCTTTTTTAAAAACAGGAAATGCCTTTATCATTAGCTTTGAAAAGCAGCGTAATAATTTGTTTGTCAACATTTGTTTGGGTGCTTCAGGGTCAAACCCATTAAAACCCATTTACATGCACTCAGTCAAAGAGTGATCAAACAGATAAGTAATGTCCTTGCATTGCATTGCATTGCATTCTTATATTCTGTGTTAAATATAATATTTGTGTCAAGGGGATTTGAGACAAAACATAAGTAATCACTCTGATTCAGTCCCACTGCAAGAGAATATGATGCAATGTGTTGTGAAATGAGAAAACTGGACTCACTCAGTAACTCTAGCCTCTCCTGTTTCTTATCAGATGAAGAAGATAAAATAAGGTAAATATTTTGAGTGGATGTTTTATTGACAAAATTAAATGTTTTGAGTAGCATTCGCTACAGTTAGGTCTGGAAATATTTGAGCAGTGATGATGATGATGATGATGATATTGACTTTATTCACCACCACAATTGGTTTGAAATAAAACAATGCAGATGTGATAGAAGTGTGGACTTTCAGATTTATTTTTGTTTGTTTGTTTGTTTGTTTGTTTGTTTGTTTTCACAAAATATGGCATTTACTCTTCAGGAATTAAAGCCATTTTAGACATGTCACTGCCCAAATACGTCTGGATCTAACTGTTACTCGAAATGTGCAGCCTGAAGTATTTTACAGAAGCAAACCAGACAAAGATGGAAGCATACAAAGGCTATTTCACATTCACAAACAATAAATAACAAAGCAAAATATTGATTCATTTAACCCATTCCTGATCTGAAGTGACAAAATTGCTCCTAGTAAATACAATACAATCTCACCTAGTCATGGATTCTCCAAACCACAAATCACCAGTGACTGCAATCCAGTTACAACCCTAATCCAGGGCTACAAACTCTATCACATAGTAACTGCTACAAATTGTTCACTTCTTAGTAGTTTTAGTTGTTTTCTCCTAAAAATGTGTTGCTGTATAGTATAAATTCAGGTGTAATAATGGTGTAAAGTACAGCTGAGTACTGGAATTTGGTTTGCCCAGAAACTATACCAATTAAACCTATTATGCTCTTCATCAGTGGCACAGAAAGCTGGAGTCTGTGCCTAGCTTGCTGCATTGTGGTGATACTCATTTTGCTGCCATTGAGTCATTTGTTTAGGTTCCAGAAACTATTTCTGATCTAATCTGCACATACTGTGCTTGTTGAGTGTGACAAAGAGAACTTCAGCGTTATTGCAGGCATTTTTTATTTTGCATATTGCGGTGAATAAAGAAGGTGATTTGCTCAACTCGTACATTCACCTGGTTGCAAAAGACAGATCTCAAACATGAAACACTCTGTTCTCTCCTTCCAGGCTTTTGACATGAACAAAAAAACTGAGCTCTCTGTCTCTGGGGGTTTGCTGCTCAATAGAAGCTGCCAGATTGTACGACTACTGCAGAGACTCTAATTTTTAAGGAAAGTATTTTAAGCTACTACAGGTCAGCCCAGCACTTGCTATGGGGTCACATATGAGCCACACTCTTTCAGGACATGACTGCAGGCATAGTGGCATCACTTCCTTTGAGTTTAGAAACAATCAACCTTGTTGTTTTCTCTGTAATTTGAACCGCATGAGAAAGAAACTGAAGGATCAAACTTATGGCTAAGGGTCATCCCCACAGTGCCTTATTAGTGGAAAAAGGTCATTAGCACAGCCAAGAAAATCTTTAGTGTCAGCAAAGAAAGTAAAAAAGCAACACAGAGAGTAGAGCGGTGTTTCATCGTTGGACAGTCTTAAAGCATTACCTTGGATCATTTCATCAGCAGTACAAGGTGCCTCTGAATCCATCATTAAAGTGTGGATCACTAAACCATTTCTCAGCCATGTTAAGAGAAGCTTCGTGTGTCTGTGAAATTTATAAAGATTTATCTTAAAGGCACCTTTCTGTTAATTTTGAAATAATATTCTGCTGCTTCACAATTTTTCCAAAAACAAGTTCATAACCTATAAGAAATAAAGAAAGAAAGAAAGAAAGAAAGAAAGAAAGAAGCCTTTTGTAAATGGGGGTAATATTCAGTTTCAATGCACGTACTGGAATTTGACAATTATATCATTCTGTTCACTTCCAGATGTCAAACTGTCTGCACTCACATTTTCTATTTCTTTCAGTAAACATACATCACAGCCCACCTCCAAATCACATCCAGAATTTAACTGATCACTGCCTGGACAAACAAACTAGTCCCAATTATAAATTAACTCTAGGATGTCAAATCATTTAAAGTTTGTTGTTTTTGGCCATAACAACTGAGACATAGGAGAACATTTGTATACCTTACTCGCTAACCTTCATAAATATAATCTAATAATATTTATGATTGTTTCATTAGTGTTGCCCAGTATGTTTGTTGGTGTGATTAGAGAGAAGCATGAGGCATCAGTAGGTGCAAAGGAATTAAGGTATTTTAAAACTGCATACAAATTGTGTGCTGCATCCCAGTCATAAAACTGTACATACACAATACACGTTTCCAGATTCAGTGTAACTTTCTTTTTGTTATCAGTGTCGTGGCGAAACCATACATCTGCTTACAAGTCATAAACGACAACAATCCTTATAACACTAGGATAAAAAACAGTACCCTAGTATACAAATTTTTCAATGAGTGCAATGCAAACGACAGCATACTCTTAAACTCGCCAATTTGCCCAAATTGGGATAATAAAAAATAAAAGCAAAAAAACTGGGCTCTAGTTGTAGCCCACAGTGAATTAACTGTGTTTCTCTTCCCAAAGGTTCTGCTCAGTGGCAACTAGACTTGCTTTTAGTTTTTAAAATTGTGATGAAGGCTTCTGGATGAAAGGTGAATGACCTGGTTGACTGAGAATCTTCACAGACAACTGTCTTTCTCAAGTTCCTGTTTACATAAGTGAAAGCATTATGAGAATTGTATTTCCAAAACTTTTAAATCAAAGATGATAAAATGAGAAAGGTCTAAGGATGGTGGGTAGGGGGTGGAGGAAGTGGAGAGGTTCAAAGTCTTAGATCTTCCAGACATGGTATTATAAACAGATTCACTACATTACAGATGCTTCCTATTGCACATATAGGATAAGTTGTGCGGCATACAGCAGACATACATTCATGTTTAAAAATAAAAGCAAATACACATGCCACCTCACATAAAAAAGTTACTGTACTTATTTTTGCCCGCTTCCGATCCAGCAGGTCACCAGACGCATCTGTGTCCTTCTGTCAGCAAAGATAGTTTAGTTTATATAGCTTGTGATGTATGAGGCTGCAGGATGCAGCCAAATGGTGTCCCTGACCTCTTTTCCCACTGTTTTCTCCTCCTCTGTCTATCAGCCGATGTTCAGTAGAGAATCTCTTTTATAGTTTCTGTGCAATAGCTCTAGCCTGTGTCAAATAGTAGAGGGGCAAGATTTTATGCATATCGCTAAACATACAGAGCCAAAATGTCCAGATGATTTTAAGACTATATGTATTTTTACTGCCAAATTACTAGATGCAGTTTTTATTATCTGATGCAGTAAATTATATCTGTCCAATAAAATAAAGATTTCCTTAATTAATTTATCCTCAAGAAGACAAGCTCACAAAATTCATTTAGCTGGAAGATTAGTGCTTAAAAGAGCTAGAGTTTAGTTAAAAACTTGGACTGATAAACAGAAGACACTTCTTGAACATCTCGTGGTTAGGTCTGTTTTCACACAGATAAGAACAAAGAGCACACAAATGTGTCATTTCAAACCATCCAAGAACGTCTTCTTTGCTTTTCGGTCAGATCTGTCTGCGGTGGGAACAAAAAAAAAGTAATTACAGGAAGAAGATCATGTGTTGTGGACTGCTGCTGTTACCCTACGCAGATAGGTCGTCACCCTGGTGATGGCTTATTACTTATGTATGAAAGCACTGTTTGCAGGTTATTAGGCTCATGTATACAGGACGCTAAGACCCAGTTGGTACAGTAAGCGTGATTAATATGTCCAGAAGTTAAATGAACAGGAAGTGGGAAAGCATTTGATCAAACAGAAAACACTGACTGGAAAGCCTGACCGAAAACTGTCTTCCACATTTTCATACTGGAATTACATGCATAATTTCACAATGTATAGCGATATGGAAGCATTCTCTAAACTTGCCACTTGATCAAACATTCCAAGCTGTTTTTGGAAGATTTGTTCTCATAACAACAAAATCAGAGGTTATATAAATAAAAAGTTTGATTTGTGAAGGGGCAGCAAACACACTATTTAGAAACTTCGAACTACAGCGAATCTGTGGAGTATATGTGGGAAAATTACAACAGAATAGATTTTTTTCACTGTTTTCTTTTTATTTTCTCCTACTTTTGTCTAGTTTACATGAGCTGTCGCCATGTGTTTTCACTTTGTGAGAGAAAACTCTCAAAACACCAATACAGCATAAAATCTCTTGCTATGATGGACATCATTTGTAGTTCAGAAGGTTCAGAAGGATCTGTTGGCCCAAAATCAAGAGCCTCGTGGGTTTCGATGTTTTTTGATGTTGGCTGAATAGAAAAGTGAAAGAAGGCAACAATACACCTCAGAGGAATTTTGTATCATGTAGATGGGTGTGAAGGGTCATCAGGAGTCATGCTGACCCCCTTTGTGTTTTCTGATTCGCAGTTTAGATGTCCACAGCTTCTACTCACTTACTGCTTTGTCTCCTGATCTCTCGCCATCTTTTCCCCACTGATGATGAGTACTTTCCATATCTGTCCTTGTGCCATTTACTCTCAGGCAATCTATCTGTAAACACATGTGCATATGTGTCCACAGTCACTCACATACACTGTCAAACCTCACAGAATCACATCAAGACTGTTATCAGAAACACATGCCTTGGGCGGAACATCCTTAGATCCCCAAATTAATACAGAAAAGAATCCAAATATTTTGTCCTCAATTATGTGTGCTGAAAAACTAATGAACAACAACAGCAAAAATGAAAAGCGTCTTAATTCTGTTTCTCCCATCTTGCCAACAGCTGGGAAACAAAAATCAACCTTGAGCCACCCCAATTTCTCCCCTCAAAGAGTGAGGAGGTTTTGCAGAATTACTGGAAATTACATGTTGAATTAATAGCCCATTTTATCTAAAATCAGAAGGCCTGTGACAAATATTACTGAGTGCTAGCAGAAGCTCTCATTTAGCTTAACTACTCCTGCCACCCTGCACAATTTTACATTACTATATTGTTTCAGTAAAATCGTTTTATCCCCCTCATCCTTTCTCCAAGTTTCTCAGCTTTTCTTTTAATGGATGTCATTTGTCAAACGAGAGAGAGATAAACACACTTTCAACTGTTGGGATTAAAGTAGGGAAGACATTCTTGTTTTTTTTCTCTCTCTCTCCTAAAAGAACTTTTTGGATTAGTGTTGCTGCTCTTCTAGCTTCATATAATGATTCTTAATTCTCTGCACCAAATCTCCCGGTGAACCTCGTGGGCTGCCGTCCAGAATGACAGTCTGTTTGTATATCTAGCTGTCCACCTTGTACTCATGCAGGAGTCACACACACAAACACACTCACTCCATCATACTGTGCATGCCGACCCACCTACACAGTCAGGGAGCCATATTCGCACACACTCACACAGCCATATTACACATGCTGACCCACCCACGTTGCCCCATACTGTACCTACAAACACACATATTTTGAACGTGATGAACTGTGCTTGACTTGAGCAATCTCTTCCAGGGAATGACCCACTACACATGTTGCAGTTAATTATGAGTCCAGTGAATCACAAAGTTTGTTTGCATTCTCTCTAATGATGCAGTTATAACTTCAGCGAGGTGATCGACTGATTAATTGTTTTGTAAACACATCAAATAAGTTGGACGGTTTATAGAATAATTGGATTAAGAACTAAGTTCTTTTGCTGATTTTTTTCCACCCCCTAAATTCTGTAATATACTTACTTTGTGGTGTTTTTATTCTGACGGCGTACCTCATGACATAAACCAGATGCAGAGCAACGTGTTTAATAAAAAAGCAGAATGGCTGGAGGTGAAGGAAAAATAAAACTTGCTTTTTGTGGTGACACCAAAACAGCTGTTACAACACGACACACCGTAGAGCTCGAGTTAAGTCACTCAGCAAATTAATCCGAGCAGCAAACACCAACAAAGTCCCTCAGTTTTTTCATTACATTTCATACATTATAGGCCCGAAGGCCAGCACACACTCTCCAACACTGAAGTATTGTATGTTAGATACGCTAACTCTAATACAGTTTGGAGAAATGTATTTAGATTTTATTCACAAATATGACGTCTACTAATTACTTATATTACTTTATATTCTAACCTTTTTGATTAGGTCTCCAAAACATGTTGATTTGCTCCAATTCAACCAATAAACTGTGTGTGTATGTGTGTGTGTGTATACATTTTTTTTCATAAAAAATACATTTTTTTTAATGGAGTACATTCGTGCGATACTCTTCTCCTCTTCTTCTTCCACTGTGAGGTCACATTACTAACCATTTACTAATCAGCCTTTACTCATTAACCTTGGTGGAGGTATTCAGGAGTGGCAGCCAAAAACAACTTCATACACTCACTACTCTTCTCTATAAAAAATTGCCTTGTAAATCCACTTCTTCTGACCTGCAGAGCAACTCTGCAAATTCATGGACTGCTCATCTCCCGCTGCCAGAGAATTTCAATATAAGCATAAAGATGAAGAGGCCTCTCTCCTCCTACGCAGGCTAAAACTGCCTGAGAGACTGGAGGGTACAGCATGGCACATCATCTCTCTCTCTCTCTCTCTCTCTCTCTCTCTCTCTCTCTCTCTCTCTCTCTCTCTCTCTCTCTATCGTCCTGCTTTTGCCCTTGTGTGCAGCAGATGTATGTCTCCTCCAAACTCACATTTTCTTCACATTTTGGATGCACTGTGATTTCGGTCACTGACCTGAACACTCCAAGTTCAATGTGTCTCTCAAGTTGAGCTGAACATGATGTCAGTGTTAGACAGTGGAAGAAACTTACCACAGTTTGGAGGGGAATGTAAGCAGCTTCTTACATAATGTCATCCGAAATGTTACTAAATAAGTAGGAAAGTAGAACACAGTAAATGAGGAAAAGACTGGCCAGAATCTGGACACTTTTTTATTCTAACACATTATTTGATGGCTGGTGAGAAGTTTCAAATCTGCACCTCTTGCCACAAGTAGTGTTATGATACATAAACAATGTCATGCGATATCAGAAAATACCATAAAATTGATGGCAGTATGTAAACTGCTCCTAGGGTCCGTGTGCATATTAAATTAGATTAGATTAGATTAGAATAGATAACACTTTACTGATTCCCTGAGGGGGAAATTCATGTCATAGCAGTAGAGTTGAAATTAGATCCAAATTTAAAAACAACAAAACAGAATAAATCTTAAGTATGGTACAAAAAAAATTGATCAATAGCATAATAGTAATAATTATATATAATTCGAGAGATGACAAACAGTTGGTTACAAAGTTTGTGACTGAACTGCACTGAACTGACAGATACATTTAGGATGATCAAGCAGGTCAGTCTGCAGTTATGCAGATTACTGAGTTTGCTGGGAGAGATAAAGACAGAGAAGTCCAGTGGCAGCAGGGCCTTGTCTGCCTGTTCATCCTCACCAACTTCAAACCATCCAGTTCCATTGAATTAGGACAGAGTTCCTTCATGTCCCAATCTGTTCCTTGATCAGCCCAGATGACTCTTTCATTTTACTGGAGAGACACTCTCACACAGACTTTCCCCAGCGCTCCTTCCCACCTTTGCACCTCTGCTTTCTCAGCTCCTGGTGGATTTCAGCTCTTTTAAATGATTTTTGGTTGGTCTCAGATCCCTCCCCTGGGATCAGGCCTGTGTTTTGCAGGGCTAATGGTTTGTAGCTAATAGCAGGCTAGCACACATCATGAATTGGAAGAAGATGAGCCAAGAAAAACTCAATAAAACTAACAGAAACAACGCACAAAGAGAGGAGCTGCTATAACTGGCTGCCACCCAACAGGCGCCATTCTCAAAGGCACTAAGGGTGGTTCAAACTCCTTACGCCCTTATTATGTTGGGACTACATCTTTTGAAACTCAATCGTGTATTTAGAAATGCACATTTATATATATGCAGCGGAAAGCTCTATGTAGTCTACAGTGTGTATCCTGCAGTGATACAGAAAGTTTTATACTTTTTAGGGCATGGAGGATTGGAGAGAAATAAGTTCCCTGGAGAGTTGTCGTATGTGTCCAGCATACAGAATATGGGGCATGTGGGGGTGTTTTAAACTATCTATCAGACATGGTGCACTTTTTTATATTCTGAGTTATATGTGTGGGTGGATCAGGATCACAACACAAGTCATACAATGTCAGGAAGGTGAATCACGTGACAGAAAAGTTTTGAATTGGTGCTGAAAAAGATTGCTTATCTAATGGTTTAACAGTGTCTGTTATATTATTGACCCATGGGATTTTT
>OMLM01007593.1:88433-99309 GCA_900302695.1 Helostoma temminkii
ATTCATGCAGTTTCAAATCGGATGGGCCAATAATATAACAGACACAATACTGCTTCCTGTTTCCATGTAATACTGTTATATAAAAACTTACCAGCTGACATTGGTGAAAAGCATTTGTTCAGCCTTTTTGTGTGCCAACAGAGTTTTGATAATATGAGACAAGAGCTTCCACTCCATCAGCCCAGTGCTGTGATCATAGTTCAAGAGTATTAAAAGCTTGTACTTCTTTTTGGTGATTATGTCATGTTCATGGAAATTCACCTTCCAGGCTTCTAAATCAACTTAACCATATATTGTTGATATATTGTGATATTTTCTATTTATTGCCTGTTTTGTGTCATGGTATATTAGATGCCAAACAGAAGTAAATAATATTTTTTACTTATTGAAGGCTGTTTTAATAATTTAAGTAATCAGATTCTCAGTGAAATCAGATGCCTTCCCTCGCCTCTTCCTCCTGCACACACAGAGTTCCCTCTTCGCTGCTACCGTCACCGTGTGACTCAGTCAGCTCAGTAAATCCAGTCTGTCCAATCGATTAGCCATCCCTCTGCAAGCACCTCCCTAATGTTGGAGCACTGAGGCACTGCTGTGCTTCCCACCTGTTCTGTGCAGATAGGCCGCCATGAAGCTTGTTACAGCCAATGTAGAGACCTTCACAGAAACATGCAACATGTGATAATGTGTGAGAGTTTTAATGAATTCCTGTTGATGGCTTTCTTATGCTCTCCCATTGGTGAGATCGGTTTCTGGCAGGGGACAGTTGTTAATACAAGACTGAGGAGGGCGTCTGTCAACAAAGCCCAGATGCTCTGAAAACAACTGATAAGACTGCAGAAATCACTGAGCAATACACAGCTTACTTTAACTGCTTACTAATTGAGACCTCAGTTGTCTCCTAAGCTTTACTCACACTTGTGAGAAGGCATCTCTTTTGTTTTTGCATGTTTATAGTGGCAGGATGCTTCTGTTAGAAAGTTGTCACATTTTAGAGGTGACTTTATCCTTCCCGTACGTTTTCTTTGGAATACAAATGACGCCAGTAAACAAAAAATGTATTTCTCAATGCTGAAAATACAAAGAAAATCATTTAAATAAGTCGGTCCTTGCATTTGAAAACGGCATCTAAGTAACTAACTGTATGTTCAAACTGCTACATGATTAAAGTGCCATATTACGCTTAATTTAGGGTTTATATTTTATTCTAGGGCTCCACTGGTGCAAGATTATATGCTTTTCAAGTTAACAAAGTGCAAATGCATGTTATAATCCCTCTTTATGCTACAGCTCCTCTAGCCTTGAGACTTAAAAGACTCGTCTGAGCTTTTCCCCAGCCCACTCTGTTGTGATTGGCCAGCTTGTGGAAAACGTCCGTGGGGCTGAACGAACCCCAAAATACCACTATTTTTAACCACTACTTGGATACTGTCTCAATAAACTGTAGAAAAATACATCCAGTTGACATGAAAACATGGCTGAGCAACACAGGCATACTGCCCAAAAAGATCATGCAGTCAGCCAATGGCACAAGCAGAGCAACCACAAGGGCAGAGGAGGCAGCTGCCACAGTGAGGCGCTCTCTAGTGGCCACAGCTGTATGAATGCATTGTTACAGTCCGTTCAAAGTTCATATTGCAATAAGCTAATTTGTCACATTCAGCTGTAGTCATGGGCAGTAATAACCACTTCACTCATGGAGTAAAATATAAGCCTGCATAAAAAAGAAAAATTATAAACATAAAATGCCAACAAACACAACATAAGCATACAAAAATAAAATAAGCTTTTGTATTTTTTAAATAAAACAATCAATTTAAAATACTAGTAGTATAGCACTGTGCATCATGGGATTAATTGATATAGTAAGGCCCCTTTTCATCTTGTTGCTGTTTGTCTGTGTCTTTTTTAATCTAGTTAACTGATAGTCAGCAAAATGGAGAGAAGCAAGTAGGAAATGTTTAATATTCTTCTGTGCACCTCTTACATCTTACTTTCATCTTCACAACAGCGAGTGAGTGAAATTTAAATCTTGGTTATGAAAATGTCAGTCAGAATGTTAACCAGTTTAATTCTTTGTTTACCGCATCTCAGTTCCTCATTGTGTCACTGCCTCATGCATTTTTGTTTAAAGAGGCCTTATTGTGTTGTAGACAACTGTGTTTATTTTATGTTTAAAGAGACTGTAATGTTATTCTGTGTAAGAAAGACTGGTATTGACTGGACAGTGGACCTGTCTTGTTCAGCACCAAGCTGCCAATCAGCTGTCACTGTCTGCATGTAAGTGAAACATTTCAATTGTTGGCCAACTAGAAGACAGTTTATTCTCTGATTGGCTGGAGCAGAGCGGTAAGTCTACTGTATCATTTAGCTTTTTAAATAGTGTGGGCTGTGCTGCAGAGTAACACACGGGTCAACTGTTGATATTATAACGTAATTCACGAGCCATGAAATTAAATTACTGATACAAAAGTATATAGTAACAGCAACAACGAGAGTGTAACAAAATGTAAAACATAATATGACCCCTTTAAGTAATGGACAAACATTTTTGCGTAAAAGCTGTTAGTTAGGAACTTGGCCAACGGAGGAAAAACATCTTTGTGAACACAGAAAGAGATTAGCTGTGTTTTAAAGATTTTGGTCAGTGTATATTGGGCGTAAACCTAATATACATTACACAAGAGTCTGTCATCCATGAAGTGAATTAAACCTTAGCACAGGTTGTGCGCCAGCAGCGAAGGACTGGGAAGATGTCCAAAACCTCTGTGTCTGATGATTCCATATGAGAGTCATTTTCAATAAAACAAAAAAACACAGGACTATGCTGCAGGGTTATGGGGCTTGCTTATTATATTTGTTATTCTCAGGTTGGTTTGTGAGTCTTTAGCATAAGGAAAAGCTTTATGTGTCTGTTTTTAAAATTCACCTGTTCAAATTAATCACATTGCTGTACTCAATGTGACTACTAGAGTGTGTCCAAATATGTCCATGTGTCCAAAATAATTCCTAGTCACTTCAGATCACTCAGTGATCCACTCGGTAGTGAGTAGAAAACTGAGATTTCCTACACCTTTACCAAAAATGAGGAACAGTATACATGCGTAAACAGCATAATACACACATGGTGTCCCATTACCAATATATGCTCTCTGCAGTGAAGACTGTAACCGTTGCTAACTGCTGTGGCATCCAGGAGATGTTTTCACTCAAATAATGCTTGGATTAAAATTCCAAAATCATCTAACAAAAGACCTGGAGAGCCGAACCTCAGTCACAGAAATATACTTTAATGGAAATCACCTTGTTGTTTGAAAAACTGGCTTATGATTGGAAAGACGACAGATCAAACCCAGAACAGCGTAGAAAAGAGGGAGGTAAAATGCTCCTTCTAACAGCCTTTTCTCTATTGTGTGAGTTGATATTTTAGCCTTTGTAAAATCCTTCAAAAGCTGTGGGACTACAGTATGTGTGGAAAACCCAATAAACAATGTATAATTGGTGTTTTAAACCCCTAGTTAGCAAAACAGCCTTCATTGTTCTTTCATTATTGTTTTGGCTGCATGTTGCACATTGCTGAAAACAACTATCAAAGAAGTTTTACACATAAACACAAATAGTCATCCAAGAGTCTAGACTACGAATGCAGCATATTTTTTAAACAGTAAAATGTGACTTTAAAAGGCTGCAGATTGGTTGTCTTTAGAGTATAAATTAAATTTCTATCCTGTATTTTTAAAAAGGTGCCGTGTAGACCCAGCGCTCCATTTTGAAATGGCAAGAGGATTAATGGGACTGATAAGTGGGGTTGCTGTATTAAGCTAAGTCCTTTGAGTGTTGCCATTTCTATTTCAGCCATAATTTGTGGAACATGGATTTTAAGTATTACAAGACAAAAAGAGAAAAGGTAGAAGTGGGAGACAGAGGAGGGAGTGTGGCTTTTAAAGGATATTGTGCCATGGTTCAGCTATACAGTACAGTATGCC
The DNA here is from genome assembly GCA_900302695.1 of Helostoma temminkii. Lineage (NCBI taxonomy): Eukaryota > Metazoa > Chordata > Actinopteri > Anabantiformes > Helostomatidae > Helostoma > Helostoma temminkii. The sequence goes on from OMLM01007593.1 coordinate 92,417, forward strand.
TCTTTGGTCTCGCTGTGCTTGAATGCCAGTCAACTACAGTGAAACAGACGGAGAGCAAACGTGAACACAGGCAGACATTCACAGATGCACACTGTGACTTTTTCTGCATGACTGCAGGTACATATCACGAGTTGCAGCGGGGGCAGAGGGCAGATGGTGCCTTTGAGGTGGGAGGTTGAAATGTAGAAAGGTAGAGAAGGTGTGTGTGTGTGTGTGTGCATGTGTGTGTGCATGCAATGGTGTCTGACGTTAACATGAGGCTCTGGCTGAGGTGTTTACAACAGCTCTCCATAATACAGCAAGGAAAACGATTTCTAATATTTTGATAATTCCATCTTGTAGTGGTAAAATTTTCTCCAAGCTATATTCCTATATTCTATGATTTACTCAAAATCATGAGACTGTTATTAAACTCAATCAGATTTGCACAGTTGGAAACTTTGAAGAGGTTAGTCAAAGTTTTACAAGCTGTTCCACAAACTATGAATTTTACATAACATCCGCATTAGATACGAGATCTCTCCACAGAGAAAATTACTGAAATGGTTTCACACAAGCATTAAAAGGTTTTCAAGCAACAAAAAGGAGCATGTACATGTGGTGTAAGTGGGATGACGACTCCATCTAGTGTTGAACTTTTTCTTTTTTTTAGCAGCACAGCTTTCTCTGTGAAGGGACTGCCGCTAATGTGAGCAGACCTGTTGTGTGCTTGTTGTGGGAAAGATAATGCAATATATATTTATATACACACAAACAAAAGTGAGTTATGGAACAAAGCCAAGAACAAAATCATTATTATTTCACTCAAGTCTTCACTCTCCTCTCGCTTGTAAAATATGCTGCAGAAAAAATGTCCTTATAGTTCATGTACTATCTATTCAATTTCAATAATCCATCAGTACACCATATATGTTTGTTTGGTTATGTTGACCTTAACATCAGTGGTACCACTAGTGGTAACATGGCTGTGTGTTTGTTCATTATACAGATTTAATGTTTAATTAATTAACAAACTTTAATAGCATATCATCTCTGCAGCTGTAAATATTGGTAAGACGCTAACCAAATATCATATTTTTCTCATTTCTAATAAGCCTTTTGCAAATATTAATAAAAGCTTCCTGCAATACTCAACATTTCATTTGTAAAGGTTAATACGTTATAGTCAGTAACAACTAACTGCTGAAACATAGAAGATGGTGATATTACATCCAACATGGTTGTTTAAGAGAAAAAAGAAATGAAGACATAATGTTGGGTCATGTATTACTGGTCAAGCATAGTGGTAGTACACACACATCCCCCTACACTTTGATTACTCACATAATAATATGAATTTTCAAGACCAAAATTTACTCTGTTTTCAGTTCTGTTTTACCAACACAATTTTAATATACTAATATAACTGTATCTTTAATCTTATTATTAATTATTATTATGTAAACTGCTTATCCTGTTGAAGTTGATTCACTGACAGCTAAATATTTCAGTAATATTTCCACACAGCGGTTAACACCAAATTTTACTATTTACTATTCTACTTACTAATAATTTAGTAGTGGATTTTAAAATGACATTTATAGAAAATTACATGAAAGTATAAATTGGGTACAGCCTATATAACACCAGTACCAAACACAACAAACTTTCCATTGTTCCTGCTAGAAAGAAAAAAGTTCTGACTCTTTAAAGTTATAAATAGAGATGCCCATCACTTATGGACATGAATATATTTATTTCTTGTAATTTTGCAACTGAAGCATATTTAAAAAAGTAGCAGTTACTGAAAATTTGAGGATTGCATTGTGAGATTGTAGGCAGACTGTAGGGCCCATGCATGTTTTCAGGGCATTACAAGGTTGTTAAACTCTCAAATAACATAGTGTGATAAAGGACAAAGTGACACAGTGTCTCTACTAAAATATATTTGTGTAAATGACTCAGTGCAATTAGGTGGCTCTGTTTTTAGTAAATCTTTGTGAGGCATATAACTGTAAAACTAAATTATACCAAATTCCATCAAATAACCTGTGACTTGTTGTACAGGTCCCTAAAAACATAAAATCCTGATGACTTCAGCACCTTATACAACATGACTGCATTTTGTAAACGCAATGACTGGTCAATTATTCACAAGTTGCTAAAATTCATGATGAGTTATGAGTAACTTTTGAAGTGAATCCAACACAGTCTGTTGATTAGTTTGATATTTTATTCTCCGCCTAGTGCACTTCTACATGTCTGAATGTCAGTCACAAAATGTTTATTATTTATACTGTAAGAAAACAATGTATTAGTTTAAATGCTGATGTTAAAATTACACTTGATTGGAACAAAAAGCTCAGTGGAATCACACTATTTGTGAAAGGCTTCACATATTTTCTACTGTCTGTCACTGAACCGAGCAGCACTCTGAAACCAAACTTTTTCCACATCATCTTTTTTGAGCTCCCAGAGTTGATGAAAAATGTGGATTCGCTTCTTGGATCGTAGAATTCTCAGCCTTTTCTGGATGCAAGGTTATAGTATAATGGGATAAAACCAACAACTGGCAGAAATGGGACATCGCCAGCACATACAGACAGTCTTTCTCCATGTCAGTGAGGATAAGGACACTTTCCCAACCTGTGAGGACAGGCCCACCCACATCAATCAGTCTTGGGTGTTCTGTCATCATGTGCATGATTGCAATGGCTAGGTCATAATAGCCATTGTTCATGCCCTCAAAGTCAAGGATCCCAGAAATCCTGTAGCTGTCACTTTCACAATCTTGGACTAGCACTTTGAGGTCACTGAAGTCACCATGGTTAACACCTTAGAAAATAGATTAATAAAAAGTTTATGGGAAACTAACACCTGCCTTTGTCTGACCTCTAAATAATTACGAAGAACTAAAACCTAATTTCAATCTTAATTGATTCACAAGGTTTTCAACATTAGTGCTTTCCTTGAGTTGTCATAATATTAACTTTGTCTTAAAGGGTTTTTGTTTTTGAATATTTTATGTGAAGCTTTTAACCATGTTTTAAGAAAAACACAAACACAAACAGGCAGAAAGAATTATGTGTGGGCTGCCAAAATCAAGTCTCCACAACTGAAAAGAACAAAGAACAAAGTCAGACAAAATGAAAAGCAGGACAGAGCAGCAAATCTCTGACTTAGGTACTTAGGCCTTCACATGCATCATAACATGATATAGTAAAGTACATTTTCTGATTTAAACTATAAACAAGCTATGTATGCGAAGCCTTTGAACAAGGTCAAAGATGTATCAGTTCAAAATGTACAACTGTTCCATGTGTTTAAATTTGCACTGTACAGTATGAATATGATGAGTTTGAAGATATTACAAATGTCAGACAGTCAAAAATTCAAATGCTCTGAGATAGTGTCATACTCCTACTTGTGAAAACTGCGGCATTTGGGGAAGTTTTGTACTGATGAATGACAGACACCACAACTACCTGCCTCCATCTAATACACTGGTGTACGCCTCCAGAAGGGGAACATTTGACAGACTCCATATGAACTTCTCTCTCTACAACAAATTAAGAGGGTGTTCCATCTGGAAAATTATAACAATGAAAGAGCAGAAGAGGAAGTGTACAACATAAGTAAAAGAAAGACAAGCCAATATTGTAAACGTTGTGAACAGTGTACAACTGTTTTACATCAAGAGGTCCAATGTTAGAGGAGGAAGAGGGTGACTGAGAGGAATATCCTGCCTGATCTGAACCAGAGTCGTGTTTTGTTATCGTTCCTCTGTGCAAATGATGGACTGACGATAGTGAACACAATGTTTGAGCATGGTGGCTGCTTGGTATCAGAAAACCTTGGGCCTCAATTCAATCCTCAGCTTTGTAAATGTACTGTCCAGCTTCTCATGGGCACAAACACAATAATCCAGGTTTGGAAGGAGTTTAAGGAGGGTGTAGAGAACTTTTGGTTGACCTCAGGGAAGTACTAGCAAGTCGGAAAGGAAACTAAATAGAGCTAAAAGTAGAGTAGCTACTCGTTAAGGTCAAAAATGTAAGTTGGTGGTCCTGGCATGTTGCTGTTGTTAAATTTATTAGCTGCAAACAGTGAATTTCATATTTTGCTGCTGTTAGTTGACATGATCTTTGATGTAACCCTGGTGGCCTGGCAAATCATAGCTTGCTGTTTTTTTCTTTCTCAACCTTAAGTTACATCCATACTAGAGTCATGGCCTCAGCCATTAGATCACAGTCCACACAAAGAGTAAATGAACACATGTTCAAATTTAATTTACAAAATGTTAAGATTAGCAACAGTGTAGTGTCATAGGACAGTTTGAAGGACTAAACTTCTTTTATGGCGGACCTCCTGTGCCTGTGCTTCCTCCCAGCATCCCTGCTTTTCTAGTTACTCATTAAATTATTCCTGCAGTTTCTAAGCCTTTGTGGCTTTTGTCAAAGCACTTCTTTAGCTTTAAGTTTACTGTACTCTTTAATAGCTAACTACTTTTCAATGCCGCATAAGCATTCTAGCATAATCCAGTGAGGAATAGTTGACTCATTTGACATCACGATGAATGATTACATCTTAACTATTTAATTGCATGAACGTTACAGCATGTGCATCAGAACCTGCAGCTGCAGTACTGAAGGAATTTATGTTATCCACATGTGTGTACTGCATAGCAAAAAACTAAATTATTCGCTGAGGAAACTCAAAATCAAATTTTAAATATTATTAAAGGCCAAAGGCTGGAGAAGTGTTATAATATTATCTCGCACTATAAAGTATACCTACAGCTGCTGCTTTCACTACTTCACTACTTCATTTTCTTCATCTCTAATCAAGCCTCCAGCTGTTTCAACAGAGCTGTGCTCATCCTTAGTCTCAACTGTGCTTATTTCTAAGGTGACTCTCTTGCATACAACAGAAAATCAACAATTAACACAGATTAAACTGTACATAACTGACATATACTGACTGGCAGAGTGTTATGAGCAACAGAGCTGTGAAAGATGATGTAGCCCACAGTGCTGTGGAAAAAGTTTTTGTCACTTCCTGTTTTTTTTTTGGTTTTTTTGCATATTTGTCTAAATGATTCAGCTCATCAAACAAATTTGAATATTACATATTAAGATGACCTGAGTAAATTCAAATGAGACAAAAAAAACACAAAGACTCATCTCACATTTGCCAAAAAACATGTTGATCTTGATGGCTTTTAGCAAATATTCTGTGGCGTGATGAGACTAAAGTTGAACTTTTTGAAAGCTGTGCGTCCCGTTACATCTGGCATTAAACTAACACAGCATTTCATAAAAAGAACATCAATCAAACATGGTGGTGGGGGTATCATGGTCTGAGGCTGCTTTGAAGCTTCATTACCTGGACGACTTGCCATAATTGATGGAACCGCAAATTCTGCCTCTACCAGAAAAAAGTAGAATGATGTCCGGCCATCACTTTGTGTACTCAAGTTCAGTCTACTGTACTGTATCTAAATTTATTTTCTAAAGTATTAAATTACATTTTACACACAAGTCTGAACTGTGTGACTGGTTTCATAACTACTTCTTCCAGACTCATGAGCTGTCCTAAGGTAGTGGGCAGGGCTGTCTAGGCAGGAAGTCTATTCTGGTGCAGGAAGGACATGGCATATGTCTGCATCTCATCAAAGTCATACTTGCCAACCTCAAAGGGCATAACATAGAAGTTTTGGTAATAAATTCTGGGTAATGAGTGAATATTTGATGGAGTCAATCTGAAAAGCCTCTTCAACATCTCAGACACCTGATACTGGCTTAAGTTTGGCTTAGAGTTCTTCTCTGACATAAATGCTAAATGGAAACAGTGTGCCAACAAATTCAAAGCAGTCTGAGAACAAAACAAATGAGCTCTACTATTATGCATTTTCTTAAGTGTTCCTAAAAGAGTGTACAGGATCACTTTAATACTCTTCCTAATAAATGAAGTTACTGTACTGAGTAAATCAAAATTTTAATTAATGGTTGACCAATTAACAACAAATTGACTTCAAAATGTAATTACGTGTATTTGCAACTTTTCTATTTAGTGGGTGTCTTTAACCTTTTTGGTTGTTGTTGTTGGCATTTCTTTTTCAAGCCAAATAGCAAATGCACCATAGATTCTGGAATCTGTAATGGTTATTTCTCCCCGTTTTCTGAAATCTTATAAATGAACCGGTCAATCCTAAAATGAAACTTTGTTGCACTCCAGCATGGTAAGTGTTGACCTATTAACTTCAAAACTGCATGAAATTACAGTACGCTAAATCCACGTGAAAAAAGACTAATAGCTATCATTAGTGAAGCAAACCAGTAGACCTACATCAAACTCTGTAAAAGATATGAGGAAGGTTTATAAATTGTGTGGTGAGTCCACCTCCGTTACCTTGTGGAATCCACAAAACACACACACACACACACACACACACACACACACACACACACACACACACACACACACATCTGGTGAGATTTTTCTAAATACAACTTAACTGTACAAATCTGAAGATTGTTAAAATAAGATTGTTTCATTTATGATCAACTCATCTTTACAAATCTTTATAAAACTGATCATAGTGATTTAAGTTACTTTCAGCAATATTAACTCAGGAAAAACAAAACGTATCATCGTGAACTATTTTAATTATGTATTTACATAATGTCCCGATTATCAAAATCATAGCGTCCTTTTAACACTCATAAACATGATAATATCCTTCACATATTATCATGTTCATGAGTGTTTATTATGACAATAAAATATTCACTTTTTTTATGAAAGCTAATGTCTGGCAACACAGAACAATCTCACAATACAATGAGCATGTAGAGTATTAATGAGATGTTTTTAATAATTAATATAATTAATATAACTAATAATATAACTAAACT
>OMLM01007594.1:0-21694 GCA_900302695.1 Helostoma temminkii
ACTGCTGGGGGACTTCCCGTCGACACACTGAGCTCCTCCTGATTACTCCATCCACTCATACACCACCACTGCCTGTTATTAACTTTGTTTCTTCTCTCTCCTGTAGTTGTCTCTCTCTCTCTTTCTCTCTCTCTTTCTCTCTCTCTCTCTCCCCCGCAGGTATCATCGGCCCTGAGGCTTTGTATTCCGGGTCTTCAGTTGCTGCCCATCCAACCTGCATGCCTGCCTGCCTGCCTGTTGCTTGTTATTGTTATTGGTTGTGTGATCTGCTGTTCTTTTCTCTTTTTCTCTTTCTTTCCACTCACCCCAACCGGCTGAGGCAGATGGCCGCCCACCTTGAGCCTGGTTCTGCTGGAGGTTTCTTCCTTTCTTAAAAAGGGAGTTTTTCCTCTCCACTGTTGCCTAGTGCTTGCTCAAAGAGGGATTTGTTGGGTTTTCCTTATTATTAAGTTGTATCGTAAGGTCTTAAACCTTACATTGTAAAGTGCCTTGAGATGACTTTTGTTGTGATTTGGCGCTATATAAATAAAGTTGAATTGAATTGAATTGAATTGAATGAGCAGGATCTAAAACAGAACAGAGGACAACACAAGGAAGTGCAAAAACTATACAAAATAAAAGCATGGACATGAGACTCATGCCAAAAGTAGTAACCCTGTGTCTGCTCAGTGGTGGTCTCTGGCCTCTTTGACCTTTTATCTTGTGTAGCAATCATGGGGGCTCATTTGACCACAATGCTTTTGTAGTGTAAACACTACTGCGTCTTCATTAGTCCCCGACAACATTAGAGGAAAATCTATCATCAACACAGGATGTAGTGGTTGTTTTGGGGAGAGTGTGTAAATGCTTCAAACAAAAACAATGTAAGAAGCATGGAGATAAACACTGATGTGAACCGCTTAATCCCAATAGGGGTTAAGGGTGTGCTGGAGCCTATCCCAGCTGTAATACGGCCGAGAGGTAGGGTACACCTACAGGTCACATATAGACAAAGACAACCATTCACACTCTCAATCACATCTACAGGCAATTTAGAGTCCCCAATCAACCTGACTGCATGTCTTTGGACTGTGGGAGGAAGCCGGAGTGCCGGGAGAGAACCCACACAAACACAGGGAGAACATGCAAACTCCACAAAGACCCTGGCCGACCCGGGAAGACATTACAGCTGTTTTTATATGTGTATATAATGTCCTATATATATGCATATATGTATGTACGTGCACACACACACACACACACACACACATATATAATGATGCATCTTGGCTGTCCACTTGTGATGCATCTTAATACCAGGTGTAACCAGAGCCTAAAACACGTCTGTTGTCCAGAGACCACCACTGTTTGCCAAAAGGCTCTACATGATTGTTCTGCAGACAGCTAAATATGCTTAGCAAACAGGGAGCATATCTTCCCACAAAGACTTCAGAGAAATCAGTGAAGCAATGTTTCTGAATGACAGAGTGGGCAACAGTGATGAGGTTTTTGCTTATCACTGTGATTCATGTAATCTATCTACACTTGTACATGCAGAATCTAAGTTTCCTCCTCAAGATCCTTTTCCACAAGCAGAATGTGAACTAAGGCTGGAGATTAACTGAAATGTGTCTGCGCAAAAACATTCATCATGTTCGCAGCACTCAGAGAGGATTATTATGGACTGCTAAGAGGCTGTGTGGCTGAGAACACATCTAGATGATTACAGTCTGTTTATTTTTGGTCACAAAGGCTTACTCTGAATGCAGTAAGGTAGTGCTGTGAGTGTGTGCGTAGGTGCACTGCAGCTGGACAGAGGAAGCGGGTGCTCGCTGCAGCGTGTGAGCAGAATGTGAGATTCCATCTCTAATCTGCAAGAGGAAGGACAGAGACAGAGCGGTGGAACAGCACCCCCACAATCTAAACTCCCACAGTGCCCTGCTGCTATTTTCAATAATGTTGTCAGGTTGACTGGTTCAGGATTTCACTCCATCTCTTTTCTTCTTACTGTTGCAAGATGCAGACTATTTAATCCAAAACCAATCCAGTAGCAGTCACAGCACTATGTTTATGTGTTAAGGAAATAGTAGGTGACAAACAGAAAACTATGTTTTTATAACTCAATAAGAATGAGAAATAAATGTAACTGCTTGTTTTGTCTTTTTAATTCCAGGCCACTAAAACCATAAGTCAGTGCATCTGACTTTTTATATTTTATTTTAATTATATTTATATTAGATTAAACATTTACAAACTAAAGTATAATTGAAATTGTCCTTTGCCTTGTTTTTGCTGAGTCACCATGAACAGCAAACATGTGCTCAAAGACCAGTTAGACAGAAGAATTTACCCCAGTGTTGTGTAATGTGTGGGAGGAGCCCTGACCTGAAATAACAGTCAGGGCCTGATTTACTAAGATCCCAAACAGCAGGTACTAAACTTCATGCTGGTTGGTGGCTGTTTTGCAGGTTATTTAAGTAAAAGGTTCACGTAAACGTGTTTATTTAAATGGGGGCTTTTGCACTGATGTCATGAAGAGAATGACTTCACACACATGCTCCTTTCTTTAATGCAAATAATGTGTGCTCACTGACTGCACGGAAACACATATGGAAACCTACACTGCCAGTCAAAGGTTTGGATCCACATAGGAACTACATGTGTTCGTGAGCAGACATGTTTCAGCTGTATAACTATCATTGCTAAAGGGTTTAATGATCAGTTCTCCTTTTAAATGAATAAACTTACTGTAGTAAACATAACATACTAATGTTTGATGATTTATGGACATTTCTCTTTAGGAAACAGCTGTTTCCAGGTACAGTAGTCATTTACAATATGGATAATGTCTACACTGTATTTCTGATCAATTAAATGTTTCTTCTGATTTTCTTCATTTCTATGTGAGTCCAGTCTGACAGGTCTTGCCTGGCTCCTTCTGGTGACTGGCTTTCTGCCATCCTTCCAAATATATTAACACGTATAAACACACATTTAGAGGCTTTCTCTTATTTTTACCATGTCTCCTCATCACCAGAATAGCAGCAGCCATTTTGCACAAAATGCATTAATTACAGATGCAATGACAGCCATCACAATGTCTCTCGGGTTTTATAAATCACATTGTGGGAGCCTGCATTTTCTTCTTTGTTTCGAACACCTGTGCAAAAACGCCCCACATTTCATATTTATAAAGGGAAGTGTGCCAAATCCACAGCGTGTTGTTTGCTCATTTCAAACACGCAGCGCACATTTTTTTTCCAGGGGATATAAGTTAGCATGCAAACCTTTAGTAAACCAGCCCCCTAATGTAAATTATTACTGATGGTGTCTGAAACAAACAGGATGTTTATAGGCTCCTACTTTCCAAAGGTTTTACACTGAATGTGGATAGAATTCCTATCTTGGCTGGCTAAATTTAGTACAAGTTGATTAAGTAATATTTCTTGGCAAATTGTTTTTCCTGAGAATAAAGTTGGGTATGGACAAGATCACAAAGCAGGAAGTAGCAGTAAAAACATAGTCGACACTGCAGCCAGTCCAAGGGAATGGATGTGAGTCAGTAATGTGAGTGACTGGGGAAAGATGCTTTGGAAGACAGAGTGGTCTTGGTGTGTTGCTTCCTAAGAGCACCTGCCTAGTTGCTTGTGTAGCAGAATGATCCTCATTTACACTATGTTTATACCATAAATTGACCATAAATTGTAACTCATAGCTACGTTAGTTCTAGCTCTCCTATTACCCTGAGAAGTAACTACACCGTCACAAAATTGATTGAGAAGTTTATTAAAAATACATTTTCCATCTATAGTTCTAACAAATCAAAGGGAATGTAAAGAATTAACATAACAAATGTTTAACTGTCAATCTCGTTGACAGTTAAACATTCTGATTTCATGTAGGACTGCAAGTTTGTGTAATGAGCTAAGTTCTACTGGTCCTGTATCTCTAAAGGAAGAGGACCGTGCTGAGCACCCTGTAAACCATGGAGAAAGTAACCAGCATGCCCAGGATCCAGGACAGACCCCGGCTGGGCTGAGGCAGCACGGCGACATAGGCGATGGTGTGGAAGATCCGGCAGGCTGTAAAGAGGCGGAAGTGAAGCAGAGCAGTTCCAAGCTCGGGGCCCGTCAGGGAGTAGAGCAGACCGATGAGCACGAAGGGAATTACGTTCTCTATGTCATTCTGGTGACACCTGGATGACAAAACAAAACACTGTGTGAAACTACTGGATCTATTATTACAACTAGAACAAAGTGAAGAGTTTTTACCTCAGGCAGTTTTATTGTCCATATTGAAATAAGGTCAATAGTTAACACAAGGTTGAGATTAGATAAGAGATCATTTTTATTCTATGACATAAAATCATAGTGAGACTTTGTATCTTGAATGTCAGTTGTTCTGACAAGAACTAAGTATCACCACACTCAGCCTCGCTAGGTTTCTTATTTCAGTCTTTGCAACTTTGCTTGCAACTAGCTTGTGTTCATGGTCTTGCTGTATCCTGAGATTTTCTTTGTTACAGGATTTATGTACTACAATAATCAAAAGCAAAATGAAAAATTTGCTTTTTATTTAGGGAACCATGGTCATACCAAGATCTGTGTTGGCCTATAACAAAAAAATAATTAATATCATCTATTGAGGATCTGATTCTGACATTACTCTGTAATACACACAGTTAAGCTAATGAAGCAGTTTGTTGGTGCTGCTACACTTGAAAGCAAGAAAGAATCTGTCAACCACCATTTTCTGATCGTAGCATCTGCGCCTGAAGGCCAGGAGATCTCACCTTCGAACTCGCTCTACATCTGGATGTGTTCTCAGGAGCTTCTTGTCTTTTCCCGCATCTTCCTCATTAGCAAAAGCCTAAGAATGGATGCAAATATACACACACAGTTTTAGATGAAATGTATGTCTTTTCAACCAGCAGGACTGGTGGATTTGGAGTCAGTTAGACATTAGACTTGGATGAAAACCAGCTCAAGATTATCAGTTGTTTGGTGGCTAAGCTGGGCTAAACACACCCTAGGACTGTACAGACTGTTACAACTTACCCCTCTGGTTATGCGATAGAATGCAGTCAGGGGCGCCATCAGCAACATTTTTACTATGACAATACCAGCATAGGTAGTGAAGGCCAGAAACACGTCATTGTCAATCAGGTTTGCCATCTCTGCCGGTTTACAACTAGAAAACGAAGGACAGACAGGAGCTAGTTTAACATAGTTTAACAACATCATTTTCATACTGGTTCATTAGATTCCAGTATAGTTTCCAGTATATACTGAAGGTGTGTATTCTAAACAAAACATAGCCAAAAGTCACTAGTCTTACACTATTATTTAACAGATTGCATTGTTTGCATTGCACTGTGCCTGTGTAGGCATGTTCTCTAAGAATAAAAGGGCACTAAATGTTTCTACAGATTACAATGAAGCTGCTTCACTTTAAACAGACAGAGCCCTGCTACAGTTTTCATTCAACCTCTAGATCAAACTAATTTGTTGTTGTGCCTGTTTCTTTCAAATCTAGTCTTACATAAGCCCAACTCTCTCAAGAAGCCACAAATGTACAAATCATCTATTGTCAAACACACACTTCATCATGTTTAAGAGATCAACTTACGCTTTGTCTTGCGGTGACTCTGCAGAAGTGGAGCAAGCCTGGATCTGTTGCATAAACACAACCTGACCTATCACCCACTCCCACTAAGGAGGAGGGGCAAGTACTAGAAGAGCAGGATGCATTTGTTCACCACACACCACTACAATATACCAGTGAACATATATAAACGTTCAGCATATTTACAAAGGTTGTTTCAAGAATACTGACATAAGAGGAAAAGGTTTAAATAAAAAATATTTTTTTATTGTGTGTTGACTTACACTACACATTCTAACCTGTCTTTTTACATAGTTGGCATTAGATTAGATTCCAATGTTGGGAGTAGAGTCCAGGTGAGTGAAAGTCTGTTACCTTTTACCTTACTAAAACCTGACCTTTAGCCCAACGCTAACCAATTCCAAAAAATAAAAAACAGGACAAAACAAAAAATCCATTAAATTGGACAGAAAGAGAGAAGGAATACTTTCATTGGACAGTGAGAGAACTGTAGGTTTCATTCTTTAAGATTAAGGTTAGTTTGGGTTAAAGTATTATTACACAGTTAGCTTTACTCAATAATCTGATGACTGAAGAGTCATCAGATTATTGAGTAAGTGAAAACTTGACATGACAGAAAAAAATAACTCAATTTGGCATAAACTCCAAGGACTTCACTTCCAACTACTGATCAAAACAAATGATTTTGTAACACATTCACTATATCTGTCAGTTTGCTAAACTAACTGAATTCTGACTGAAGTGTTTTGCCTTGAATTTGGACTTGAGACTTTACATGTCAGCACATAAACATACTGTACCTTCACCAGCCCAGCCCAGTAAAGCAATTTAGTTCATGTACTAATGGTAACACACTAGAACAACAGAAGTGGAGGAAGTGAAACCTGCTGTCAGTTGGGGTTTAAATTGACTGACACGATCAGCTTGTCCAATCACTAAGCAGCAGTCTCTTCAAATGGAACAATCACAGGTCACCACCTGTTGCTTATTACCCCAAAGTGTGATGGATATTTTTGTTTCAGTCAGGTTCTATTTTTATGCTAATTGAAATGTGTGTATGTGCACTGTGGTGGAAGAATATTTCACATATGAGAAAATAAGCTAACAAATAGAACAGCAGTATTTTGTATTAAAAATATCAGTTCTATCAATTCTTATTTGGCTTGTGTGTACAGCCAAAATCCAGAACAGGTGTGTGAGCAACACAAAGCTGTAAAAAGCAGCAGGGATCAGTGAATGAGAAACTTTTTAAACTGACCAGAATCATATAAACTCAGCTAAAGTCCACAGTTGTAAGCTACATATGGGTACAGGCAGCAGGGCTATACAGCCTGCATAACATGCTAAAACAGTGCTGTAAATACACACTGATATAAAATAATACACTTACTGTCAGAGAATTAGCCGAGCTATTGGGCGGTAGATGCAAAAGCAAGAGTCACAGAACCAGAGTTTTCAGCCAAGCTTTGAGTGTGCTGTGTTTGGCCAGAGCCAGCGGAGGGGCCTATATGACTGCTCCCATATATGACATGATATAGGCGAGAAATCCATAATTGGCCATTCTGGGGATGCAGGTTGGGAGATGCACTCCCAACCTGCTTGGTGTGTGACGCCAGAGATCCATATAAATATATAAAAATGACTGAAGGGTGGATTTCGTATAATATGGGACCTTTAAACCATGTATTAATAAGTAATGGTTGGAAGAGTTCTATCTTACCTTCTACACTCTTTTGTGCGTGTTTGTCCCTGAATTTCCTCAGGTTTGGTTAAGGTTCAGATCAGAAATCTGACTTTACATTCTATTGGATTACTTCTTGAGTTGTTGTCCCTCAGTTCTACTTTAACCTCATTTTCAACAGTAATTAGTGGTTTCTATATTTTTTTGGTCATCATGGGGAACGTGTTGTTGGACATAGATAATACTATTACTCAGGATTAAGTTGTTTTGTGCAAGGACACAGGGTGTCCAGGGTGAACCTGGAATCAAAGCACTGAGCACTTTGTGGACTGTTCTGCCAACTCACCCGCACATGTTTCTGAGAAGTTATACAGTATAAACCTATGCTGTCTGTTTAGTGCATCAGCAATGAATTTGTATAGATAGACAGGTACTTCATTAATCCCAAGGAGAAATTCTGGTGGTGCAGTAGCCACCTACAACTCACAAAAGAATAAGAGAATGTGCATAAGTGCAGGTTATACAAACACATCAGAATCATAGTGCATCTGTATTATACACAAGGGGTCAGACAAATCTACAAAAACTATCACATGTCATTTTATAAACTGAGAATGTAATAATAAGAAATAAGTCTATATATTTGCAGCATCTTGGTGCACACATTAAAGGACTTCAGCTTCCTCAAGAAGTAAAGCCTGGTCTGTCTCTTCCTGTACACAGCCTCTGTGTTGCACTTCCAGTCCAGTCTGTTGTCAAGGTGAACTCTCAGGTATCTGTATCTGAGTCTTTTGTGATTAGACTCCATCATGGTGTCATCGCTTTATGTAAGGGGGCGTCAAAAAGACGCTTCCTTAACTTTCAGGCAATTTCTAAGTAAACACATACCAAAGTGTTAGAGTTGGTCAGCGATGACTGGAGACTGAATTAAATAAGGTCTGAGGACATGTGCTGTCAGAAAGAGGAGATAACACAGACAGAGGGCAGAGTGGAGACAGAACTATGACATGTATGGAGTGAGTGGAGTGACAAGCAACGGCAGAAAAAAACACCTCGGACAACACCTATCATGTCTGTGCTTTTCAGTTTTAATAGTTGCATCTATAGTCAGAGCTGATGTGTCTGAGGTGTCGAGTTCCTAATGTACCTAAAAATCAATTCCACTGTAGCAGAATATGAAAAGTTGAAGCCCCAGCAGGCAGTGTGGCAGTTGTGCATGCAACGGCTCCATCTAGTGGTCCTATGATACACTGAACAGGATGACCTCTGCTGTGCACTGACTGATTCCTGACCTCCCTCATGGACACAGATCTGAGACCAGTCAGCTTGTGTAACACAGGAAGTCTGAGTGAGCTGTGGCTGTGCTCGTTGTCTCTTCTCTGTGTTCTGAATGCAATATATATCATGAGGATGGGTTTTCAGAAGGAAAACTTCAGATCATGACAGTCATCAGACATAAAGCTTCTCAGTCATGTTGAAAAGTTCTTCTTTGGTCTCATTTGTCCACAAAACATCTTCCATGGTTTTCTGCAACTCTTTCATGCACATCATTGTTGTTCAGTGTTCACCTGATGGAAGACTCACACTGGGCCTCATTCACCAGTATCTTTCTAAATGTTTCTATTAGATTTATCTACAGAAAAGTCTTAAAACAAATCTATGTCAGATTGATACCTTTGTCTTCAGAATGATGAATCCCATTGTTCTTATTTACCACAGGTAAACTGCCAGTGCTCAGAAAAGGGCACAACACTGCAGGACTGTGTTCACACACAGGAAAATGGTAGATGCTCAGTGATGTTTAGTGTTCTATGATGTTCTATGATGTGAAATAAGTGCTAGTGTTTACTATTTTCAAAACACAATAATGCTTTGTAACATCATGGATATAATTATTATAGTAAAGGCACATTTTCACTTAAAACTTTCATGAATCAGGCCCATTGATGTGAGCCACTTTTTCCTAGACACTACCCTGGGCTAGATTGGGATCCCCCAGACTATTGATACAGCTTGATCTTGTCTGATCTTTGCTGGTTAACCAGTCCTGGTTATAACAATGGTGCTGAATGTTCTCCATTTGTACACAATCTACCTGACAGTCGACTGGTGGAGTCCGACCTCTTCACAAATTCTTTAAAAACCTTTCTAGCTCGATGAACATCAATATCTCTTCTTGTAAGAAATCTCCTTTGCTCCAGCCATGACTCACTGCTACAAACCTGTGTTGTCGAGATCAGCCTTTGACAGTGAAAACTCAGATTTCTCTTCTTTAAATAAGGCAGGACCATCGATTCACACAGCTGACTCTAATTTCCCTTTAGATGAATGGATAATCCTAGAGGTTCACATACGTTTGCCTCTCATATTTTTAAAGTAGTTTTTGTTTATCCAGCTTTAGAGATCAGTCTAATCTCACATTATGTCATATTTGTGCAGAAATAGAGCAAATTCTAAAGTGTTCATTAGCCTTGGGGCACCACTGTGTATGCTACACATTACAAACACTAACAACATCAGTGCACGGAAATCACATCAAACAGATAAGAGGTAAGCTAGCGTCAATGAGCTGGAGAAATGCAAGCACTCTGCAACATTTTAACAAACATGCATGAAATTGTGCAAGTGCAGCAATTAAATCTGATTCTGTATGGGACTTAGTGTCATATGACTTTATGAGATCACAAGATGATCACAAGATGGTCAAGGCCTCAGCCATTGTACTTCAGCACAAAGTGAGTCTTTGTGTGCTACTCACTCATCACTGAAAGCACATATTGGTGTATTAAATGGTTTTTCTTGTATCACAACAGTGGCTTCACCTACTGTTAAGGTCTTGACAGTTTCCGTGAAGTGTGTTTGTCAGGAGCCTCCAGCAAGCACAACTACTGGGAGAGGACTAGAAAGACAGTACAAATCAAAAGGAATGCAAGAACAACAGAAACAAATATTCTGAAACAGCAAGATACAAGAGCATGAAATGTAAAACACAGATCAAAGGTTGTCAGACAGTGGAAGAGGGAATTATCTCTGCGTGCCTTACGCCTCCTGGGGATTGTTGATTTGTGCAGATACTGATGCTACAGGAGGCGTCGGTGGGTGAAACAGAGCTGGGAGCCAAGGTTCTGTAGACAAGATCCTGGACATGGATGAGAGGAGGGGTATGCGTAGAGAGAGAGAGACACTAGGGAGGAGACAGAGGCATCACAGCAGAGAGCTCTGCCTCAAGTTTATCCAAAATACCAGTGGGGACAGTGCATCACTGTGGTGCATATGTTTTTGGATTTTTGTGTACTTTATTGATGCCCATAAGGGATTTGTTTGCTGCATCTGTATGATGTTTTTACTATGGGGTCTCGATGCTCAAGTAGCCAGGAGAACAGGGAGTCAAACCACTGATTCATGGATGACTGCTCTACCAGCTCATCTACAGCTGCCTCATCAAAGGTTTATATCACAAGTGGGATTCTAACCCCCGGCTTCATCTGGACACCAGTTCATCCTTGAATCTAGCACCTTAGACCGTTCAGCCATCCTGAGACTCCAGCTGTGTTCGCTGGCCACTGGTGATCCACAGTCCCACTGAGTTCTTACGAAGGTCCTGAAGTCCAGAATGAATCACTGGCAGCTGTTTGACTCCAGTTTTCAAAGTAAAAGGAAAAATCTGCATAACATTTTGCCTTAACACACTTTTAGTCCCCTTACTACTTGAAGCTTTGATATGACATGGTGTTACACGTGAAATGAAATTTATTTAATAAAGCAAACTTCATCTTCTTTGCTGACTCTCCAGTGATGTTTGAAAGTACTGGATCTTGTATCAGGGAAATACATGGAATTAGCTCAACACTGGGAATTGGTGGATGTCTAAGTTCCTTGTGACTTGAATGACCCATAAGTAAAGAAACAGAAACTAATATATTCCTCACAGTGAAAGATGAAGTGTGTACGCAGGTGTTCTTAAAGCTAGTTAGTGCTCACTGTGGGGAGCGTGTTTGCTTCTGCTCTTTAGACGACTAGAAGTTTATTTCAAAATCCATGTCATTAGTTATTCATTGGAAGCTCTATGCTAAACACACCATCTACTTGAATTACAGTCTGGGGAATTGCATTGTGTTTTGTTGTGTGTAAGTGAATATGAGCAAGAAAGAAGCATGAAAAGTGATTCGAGAAGTGTGTGGGGTGTTAGCCATGCACGAACTGACTAATGCACGGTAATTATGAATCTTTATGTACATAAGAGTTACTCCGATGATAAAACAAAAGCAGCTGAATCTGTTTGTGGCTGACAGCAGCCATAGCCTGACAGTGGGGACAACTTTTTAAGTTGTTTGAAGACAAGCTGTCAGAAAACCACATCCAGAGAGGAAAGGAGAGGAGAACAGATCAGATACCAAGAGAGTACAATTGTTCTTTTCTCTCTCCGTTTCCATTCACCACAACCGGTCAGATGGCCACCCACCCTGAGCCTGGTTCTGCTGGAGGTTCCTTCATTTAAAAGGAGTTTTTCCTCTCCACTGTCGCTTAGTGCTGCTCAAGGAATTTGTTTTGTTTTCTATGTTATTCTATATATTTGTATTGTTACATTATGTAAGGTCTAAAATTTACATTGTAAAGTGCCTTTAGATGACTTTTGTTGTCATTTGGTGCTATATAACTAAACCAAATTGAAATGAAATGGAAAAGAACATAAAGGCTCGTAGTTTGTTAGGCGTTAGTAGTTTGTGGTGGATGTATGCAGAGGCTGAGGTTGAGAAGACATTTACACTGCAGATACACAGTTTTAACAGCCGATGGTGCTGCAGACTAACAGTAGGAAACAGGGATCAGTCTTCCTCCTACATACTCTACAAACTTCAGTAAAAACAAGGACTTGCATAAACATTCTCAACTACAAGTTGAAGTACCAGTTCAAATTCTTTACTGAAGTTGTAAAATATACCCAAAGTTATACCCCACCAAATAGTATACTATACTATACTATACTATACTATACTATACTATACTATACTAAACTATACTATACTATACTATGCTATACTATACTTTACTATACTATACTATACTATACTATGCTATACTATACTATACTATACTAAACTATACTATACTATACTATGCTATACTATACTATACTATACAAAACTATACTATACTATACTATACTATACTGACTTTGGTGCTGTTGCTAGCATGAAGGTACAAGTGTGGTGTGTAACAGAGGTGAAAATGTAAAGTAGTTAATTACAATAAAAGCTACAGTTACCATAGCACACTGATGGAACAACAAGAGGGACTTTGCGATTTAGAAAATGGATGGATAGATGGAAGTTTTATTTGCAAAATAAAATACCCCTGTAAAATAAATGCAGTACAGTATATTATTGTACTCTGAAATGTAGATTAGTAAAAATAAAATAATAATAATACATACTTTGTTAATCCCCTTGGAAAATTCTTTGTGGACAGCCACAAAGAGTTCAGGGAGCAGTGTCTTATCCAGGGACACTTCAACACATGGCTAGGAATCAAACCACCAACTTCCTGCCCACTGTACCACGATCACGTAAATAAAACAATTGTACAATCATCATTTCAAAAAAGTTGGGACTCTGTGTAAAATCTACATAAATACAGAATGCAATTATTTGCAAATCTCATAAACCCATATTTTATTCACAACAAAGCATAGAAAACATATCAAAGGTTTACACTGAGAAAAATGTAACATCAGAAAAAATAAGCTGATTTTGAAATTGATGGCAGCAACTTTTCAACAGCTGAGGCCAAAGGCCAAAAAAATCTGTAAGTGCAAACAAGGAAGAGCTGGAAGAACATTCTGCAACTAATTAGGTTGATTGGCAAAAAAATAAATAAATAAAATGAATAATAAATTCTGTAATAAAATTACAAATCACTGTCTGTGAACACAGTTCACAGTGACATCAAAAATGCAAGTTAAAGCTCAATCATGTTAAGAATTCATGAAGTGATCCAGAAACACTGTTTTCTCCTCTGGACCAAAGTTCACACAGTGTGTCAACCACCCTTTGTTCAGTTCCCCACTAGCAAGTTCTTTTTTATTTTCTTTAGATTTTTTATTAAAAAATATATGTATATACTGATGACCCAGCAAATTGTGTACCAATATCAATGTGTTTGCAGACCTAACTTTTGTGTGTGTGTGACATCTGCGTTTAAGCTGTGAAGGAAGATGCCTCATTTCAGCTTCAGATCATTTGATCACGTCAGTATGCAAAGGTCCATTTCTCACAAAGAAGCCTGTTTCAATATTGTGAGGTAGTTGTGGCCGAGCGGTTAAGGCGATGGACTTGAAATCCATTGGGGTTTCCCCGCGCAGGTTCGAATCCTGCCAACTACGGAAATGTTTGAAGTGTGTCCCACTTGGACAATTACTTGACTTCACAACAAGAGGTTTTTCATTTGTGTGTAGGGAAGCAATACCAAAGTGAGAAAACTACAACCATCAACAAAACTTCCATGTAAATTGGTATGTTGTGTATGTCTTGAAACAGAGGAAAACTTTTGAGTGTGTTTACTGCTCTTGACTTGAGGCCCTCCTCCACTGTGTGACTAATATGTCATAGCAGATCACAAAAAGGAAAATCTTTCTATTGAGTAAAGAACAGAAAAGAGACACTTGCAGAAAACTATACTTATATTCAATTCAACTCAATTCAAGTTAATTTTTATAGCGCCAATTTTAAACAAAAGTCATCTCAAGGCACTCTACAATGTAAGGTTTAAGACCTTACAATACAACTAAATAATACAGAAAACCCAAGAAATTCCCCTTGAGCAAGCACTAGGCAACAGTGTTTTGTTGTTGCTTATTGTTGTTGTTATTGTTTTGTGACCTGTTATTCTTTTTCTCTATTTCTTTCTGCTCACCCCAACCGGTCGAGGCAGATGGCCGCCCCCAGAGCCTGGTTCTACAAAAGGGAGGGTTTTCCCTCTCCACATGTTAAGAAGTTTTTCTTCTATGCACTAAAAATGCACTTTCATCCCCCAAAAAAATTCCTGCATTTACATCTCATTAAATGGATACACTTTTTCTGATAGTGCTTTGCTTTACAGTTTTTCTCCCTGACTTAGATTTTTGCTGCTTTGTACATCACTAGTAAGTCGCTTTGGATAAAAGCGTCTGCAAATGATTAAATGTAAATGTAAGAAGTCAAATATGAACTTGATCCAGAAACACTGTTTTCTCCTCTGGACGAAAGCTCACACAGTGTGACATCCACCCTTTGTTCAGTTCCCCACTAGCAAGTTCTTAGATTTTTTTAAATATATATCAATGACCCAACAAATTGTGTACCAGAATCGATGTGTTTGCAGACATAATTTTTTGTGTGTGTGTGACATCTGCGTTTAAGCTGTGAAGGAAAATGCCTCATTTCAGCCTTAGATCATTTGATCACGAGTCAGAATGCAAAGGTCCATTTCTCACAAAGAAGCCTGGTTGGATGTTGCAAGGTAGTTGTGGCTGAGTGGTCAAGGCAATGGACATTGGGGTTTCCCCGTGCAGGTTTAAATCCTGCCAACTATGGGAATGTTTGAAGTGTGTCCTACCCTCAGTTTCCCACTAGCAAACTCTTCTTTGATACTATTATATTTTTTTAAATAAATATTCAGGTGACCCAATAAATTTTATGCCGATGTGTTTGCAGATCTAATTTTTTGTTGTTGTTGGTGTTGTCATAATTACAGTTTGGCTTTATATTCAAATGCTAACTATCATTATTACAATATATATATATAATTACAATAACCTCTGTGTCTCAGTGGCCTAAAACAGCAAACCCTTTTAGGCCTGAACATTTCTTTAAAAAAAAAACAGCTGTGACTGAACTGGTCATAATGTAATGACTGCACATATACAAACAGTAAAGAGGAGTTACTAGACGTTACTAGACCACTGAGACATTCAACAGCGTTTGTGTTTAACTGCTGGCTGATTAAACATCAGGTCAAAGCACAAGAGCTGACAATTATACACTGATTGACGTGAACCATCCTTGTTAAAATCACCATGTTCCACTTTAGTTGGTGGGAATTCACAAAAATATCAGAGAAAAACAAAACAATGAAAATAGAACAATGTTAAAAATGTCAGTCCAATGATGTGAGATCAGAGCACTGCACGTTTAAGGCTGAATCCAGTTAAACTGTAGGTTAATATGAGGAGGTGAAGTGGACAACTATCACTGAGACATTAGACAGGCTACACTGTCAGCTGTTAGAAAGGTGGATGATGCTGATCAATGGCCATGAGGCTGCGACAGGGCTGAGACAAGTTTTCCACATACAGAACTACTGACATGTAGAAACTGCTGGGACCAAAGCTCACAATAAACTCCAAAGCCTTTCAGACAAAGCTGCTGTAAGTCAAACTACAGTTTGCCTCAGACTACAGCCTTAGGCAATTCGATTATGAGTCAGTATGCAAAGGTACATTTTTTACAAAGAAGCCTGGGTGGGTGTTGCAAGGTAGTTGTGGCCGAGTGGTCAAGGCGATGGACTTGAACTCCACTGGGGTATCCCCGCGCAGGTTCGAATCCTGCCAACTACGGAAATGTTTGAAGTGTGTGCCACCTGGAGAATTTATTGTCTTTACAACAATTCATTCATGTGTAGGGAAGCAATAACAAAGTGTAAAAAAAAAACTATGCCTGGAAAAGAGTTTGATAACAGCAGTTACCACGAGGAATGACAATGTTCCTCACTAAAATATAAGTGCAACTTATCAGAAACACTCTGCAGTGTTGTCATAGTATTACTGCATAATCACAGTAATTGGTTGTTGAATTTAGTTAAAGTAGTTAAACCTGACACCAGTGATGTGTAACTGTATTGTCTGTCTTTATCTTACCAGTTGCTCATGATGTATATTTATACCATCTTTTACTTCAGTTTCATTGTGATATACACGCCAGTTAACGCTATGTGAATGTATGATGGCTTCTTGCCCAGTACATGTTAGTCACTTTTATTTGAGCATCGTCCAGCTCTGGTGCAAAATGTTATTTGTTATGTTATGTTAAGTTATTTGAAGCTCAAATTAATTTCTCAGGAATAAAACAAACAATAATAAATCAGCTGAGACATGACTTATATTTAAGTTATAAGCAGTAGAAAAACAGAGACTACACTCTCTTTCTGAACAATTAAACATTACAGAAAAAATCCTAGAGTACATATTAGAAATTGACAGGACTGTTTATGGGAACGAAATTCACACTTCTCCTGTTGGGTTCTGGTAGTTCTCGACCGTATGCCAGCTGGGATAGGCTCCAGCACCTCCACCTGCGACCCCTACAGGGACTAAGCCGTTCTGAAAATGGATGGATGGATGAATGGATGGGTTCTGGTAGTTTGCAGAACAGAGAAAAGTTTAAAAAACAGACAATGATTTAGATGCACTGATGGAAATTCTGCCCACTTCATTTCAGTTCCTCCAATTAACATAAATCCTTTCACCGTGTGCAGTTAGTCAGTTCATCTGAACGTTTTCTTAAGTCAAAACTCTCTAAGGCCTCTTGGCATTGGCACAAATCAATGACCAGCTGCAACATTCAGTGTTAAATGAAGAGTTATGCAAAATTGGATCTATATAAAAAAACAACACAGCAACTATTATATAATTATAGATGCCAAGGCCACTATGCTTTGTTTATCTTATTTCAGGTCACATGTTACATGGGGTCTAGTTTCATTTACACTGTTGAACATCTAGTGACAGTAAACAGAACAATTGTGACTCTAGTGTAACAGCAGCAGTTCTCAGTCCACCAGTGAGCTGTGTCAGTGGTTGTCAGTCAGCAGCAGACTGAAATTCAGACTTTCCTCCTGCCACTGACTCGTGTCCACAGGCTGCGGGCTGTATGGGCGATGGCTGCCCTGCGAGGCAGGCGGAGACTCCTAAGAGGCTCCCTGATGCAAGCCAGCACTCCTGGGTCTGCGGGCTGCCCCAGGTATTCATGGGATATATAGTTGATTCTCCTCAGCTGCTCGCTGTAGTAGTTCCTCAGGTCACACAGCTCCTCGGCTGCAGTGTCGGAGATGATGAAGGCCTGGGACGGAGAGCTGGACACAGCTGGGGCGTCAGTAGCACAGGGACTCCGTCTCGCTCTCTGAGGAGTGGTGGATTTCCTTCTGGAACAGTGTTGAACTGAATGTGATGGTGCTTTCTGACTGTCACTAACACCTGCATTGTCTGTTATGTTAATTTCAACATCGACCTCTACTACATGTTGGGGTGTGATGGATCCTCCCTGGTGCTCGCCTTCATCTCCTCCTCTGTCTGCTCTCTCTGTACGCTTGTCTGTCTGCCTGAGCGGCTTCAGGGCCTGTTTCCTGGACATGTTTCTCTGTTCTTTAAATAGTTTGTGTTTGGCTTGCAGGGGACAGCTGTTGTCCACAACAACAGGGTCAAAGGTTATATCAACCTCTTCCTCATCGGCTTTAACATCTGATGTGTCCTGTAACCATGAAAACCAGTGTTAGTGAACAAAAGCAAACATCATCCTGGAGTGAGCCAGAGACACTTCAGTCTGTGCTGTTCTTCTCTTATTGGCCATCTAGAGCAACATGAAAAGAAGTAGTGACAGATTTATCCTAGCTCTCCAAGTAGTGAGGGGAAACTGGTGAAATGTTAGTGAGAGTTAGTGGCTGCATGCTCCTGAGGGTGGACATTAGCACCAGAGACCATGGGCAACAGGTGAGGGCGATACAGAAGCAACCAACATAATAAACACTGATGCAAAACTCAACTAAAATAAATAGGCTTAAGGAGGTTCGAACAGCCTGTGTAATTATATAACGCTCATTAAATGAAACAAAAAAAGCTTATGTAAAAATGTTCTCCATTTATGTCTGTCTTGTTCTTTAGCTAAGCAAAAAGTACAGAAACAGTTCCTGTGTGGAAAGTGGTCGTGTGTGGTGACATGACAGTTTCGCTAATTTTGCTCCTGTCTTGCTAGATTTAATGACATAGCTAATTCATGGCCCTTAGTAGCTACTTTTTTAAAATAGTGACTAGCGACTAACTTCACATTAACTTATTTCCTTCAGTTGAGTCACTGAAATGTGTCACTGAATGTTTCTCCTGGCTCCAAATCCCTCAAAAATTAAACCTAAAATGAAAACTGAGGTATGAACCAAACTGTGTATTTGTAGTTACTTTGTTTCTATACACTGATTTAGCTGCATGCTGTATATACAACACTACTGTATAAGACAGTGAATGAACAGTCAGTTGGAGGAATCAGAAGTTCCTGTATCGCCCAAGCCTGCTGGTTAGGAATGATTAGATGACATCATGCTCGTTCTTTTACAGATTATGAAGCTTTTTAAATGACAGAACAACAGATTTTTCATCTTTATCAAAACCCAGACAGTCTGATCATATTGTAAAGCATGAGGTTAATGTGTGGACAGTGCCATGCCAGCAGAAGCAGTAGTGAGCAGAATAAAGAATGATGAACTATACTTTGTCAGCTTGTCTCCTGGGTGGGGTGGGGGGAGCTAGGGGAGGTCTTTCTTGGTTTTCTTGGACACGGGGGCATCTCCAGCACTTTGAACTGACCTCTTTCCCCCTTTGGCTTTGCTCTGGCCACTCGCAGCTCTGACCTGCAGGTCATTAACAACAGTCTTTACCTTAGAGGGTTCAGACGTACAGTTCATGGAGAGGACGAGCTGATGCTACAGACGGGACACAGGACATTTCAATCTGAACACGGACTGACAGTATCTTCCAGAAGCAGTAAGGGAATTAATAAAGTATCAGTTACTAATTATTGTTATTATTATTATTATTATTAGAATTTAGAACTGAACTGAAAAAGTAACTCACCTGACTGACCTACTGACCTGACTTAAGCCAGCAGATGCTGCGGTGTTTAAGCTTTATATGCAACATTAAGATTAAATTACCAAAACGCTTTCAACTACGTCCAACAGCCTTGATCATTGTCAGCGTGTCAAACTTTGCTAAATCTCTAAGTTCAGCAAAAAAGTTTCATAGAGACGCCATTTACACTTGATTTTAAAATATGTGTTGGACAATAGTAAACAATCATCAACATGGACTGTGTCTCAATCATTCAGTCCCTTCCTCAGGTGGTCTGCAATGCATCTGACCACATATCTTTTACAGTGTCAACGCCAACGCATCCTTTACAGGACCGACACCCTGGACTCACATGCTTATTGAAAGGTGTCAACAGCAGGGTTATGTAGTGGCAAGAATCTGGTGATATGATACGCATCATGATACAGAAGCCCCGATTCAATACACTGCCATAAACTATAATACTGCAAGCAAGAACATTTTTTTGTGATGTTTTTTAAATCTAAGTTTAGGGAAATGTGTCAATCACAGCATCAGAACTAAAAAGATGTGTAAGATCAGCAATGAAATCTACATCAACTACGATGATTTCATGTTAATGTGTTAATGATGATTATCACCAACTGTGTAGCTTTTACAGATATTAAAAATAACAACTTCAGTCAGCTTTTGAACAGACTGAATGACCATCAGGGTGCAGTGTAAAATATTTGTCTTTACTTTATTTCTGACTTACCTTTATGGACACATCAGAAAAACACATCAGACACACGTTGGAAGAATAACAAAGCAGTTAACGTGAACAGATACACCATCGTACACAAACACAGGAAAAAAAGTTTAGTAGGGAACTACAGAGACCTCAACATCTACTGGGGTAATAACACTTTAAACTTTAAAACCTATTATTTTTTATGTCATAAAGTACAGTGCTGTGAAAAAGTATTCACTACTGCTACTGCCTTTACTACAATGTTTTACAATGTTAACATGGCTGAAAATGACACAATAACCTGTTAAGATACTATTATGTACAGCACAGTACTGCTACTGGGGAGCTGAGGTTCAGTGCTGAGTAGAAACTGGATCCAAAATGGATTCCTACATCCTGTTCATTTTAAACAGATGCTTAACTTTTTTCATATTACCCAGTCCTAACTGAAAAGTGACTTTAAAGCTCATTGTGATCTCTTACGGCAGCATAAGAGTGAGGACTGAAGGTGGACCTCCTCCTCGATTACAGCAGAAATCACATACAGCACATATGATGCAGAATAAAGTTCATGCAGTGGAACATATGTTTGACTGTTTTGTTGCCCGTATGTACTGCACTCACCACAGCAGGTCCACAGTCTGTCCTCATCTTCATGCTGACTGTGTGACTTTGGTTCTTCAGCAAAGGAGCTTTGCGACCCAGCTTCATGTAGAAGTAGGTGGTGTATGGAGTGAAACTGAAATCCTCTCTGAGGTTATCACACAGAGAGAAGGAGCAGACAAGGAAGCGTTACAGTGTGTCACACTGAGTCTGAACGGTATATACACACATACATACTGTATGAATACATACATATAAAACCTCTGAACCGCTGGACTCTGACATTTGCATTCTGACATGCAGCTGACTCGGGCAATGTTTAAGTTTAGTGTTCCAGTGCATGTGTGAAAGTCATATAAAATGAGTTACTGCCCCTTTAAGATGTTGCAATACATTAATGGTACAGTACACCTGACTTTCCTAAATAACATGGAATAATCAAATTTGGTGTTTTATTAACATTCTGTAACCACCTAAAATAGCTGTGATTGGTTTAATAGCCAAAACAGTATTTAATACTGTGCAGCAGTATTATAATGCACTTTGATAGTGGAAAAAATAAGCCAGGATCTCAGTGAGAACCTGCTAATTCATTCTAATTTGAAATGAAAACAATAGTCATGTTGCACACGTTAGTAGAAGATCTAAATAATATTAACCAAAATGTTTCTGGTACCAAGAGTCTGTGACACACAGAGGAGAGACCTCATCTGGATAACAAGATGGACGAACTGACAGCTCTGGTGAGGATGAAAAACAACTTTCGAGAGTGTAGTCTGATGTGTTTCACAGAGACATGGCTGCATGATGGTGTCCCTGACTCCTGTGTTACTATAGACGGGTTCAGCTCTGTGCGGGCAGACAGGAACCGGCAGGAGAGCGGTAAGAGGAGAGGAGGAGGTCTGGCTGTTTCTGTTAACAACAGGTGGTGTCATCCTGGACATGTCACTGTGAAAGAGCGTGTTTGCAGCCCCGACATTGAACTGCTGGCTGTGGGGCTCCGTCCATATTATTTGCCCAGAGAGTTTTCACACACCATATTAATCACTGTTTACATTCCTCCATCCGCTAACGCGGCTGCAGCGTGTGACGTCATCCACACAGTCACCGCTGGACTCCAGACCAGACACCCCGACGCCCTGTTTATGATCTCAGGTGACTTTAACCACGTCTCTCTAACAAAGACACTTCCTACCTTCACCCAGTTTGTGGACTGTCCCAC
>OMLM01007595.1:0-21606 GCA_900302695.1 Helostoma temminkii
CCACCCCCTCCCTCCCACACTTATTTCCCTCTTTTCATTTGTATCTCTCCCTTTCCATTCTCATTACTTTTGCGCTTCGGCCGACGTCCTTCTCCCTGTGGTTTTAAAACTCAATCTCCACATAGTGCTGTCATTGTTATCATTATTATTATTGGGTCATTTAGCAGGCAATGTTGGTATCCACGGCAACCCAGAGAAGTGGCACCGGTTCCTTGGTGAATACCAATATAGACAAGCATCCATCAATATCCCAGTGACTCATTATCAGTCTAATGGTGAGGCCACTGCTGTCACACCAGACTATAAATAATGTTGTCTCATTAGGCATCGCTGCTACCACCACTAGTCCATGTCTCTACAGGTCCACAGAGGTCCTGTGCCCACACATGGTCAACAACGTTTGCATGCGCACAAGAGTGTGCTTTTGCAGTTGCATTCAGGTGTGGGTTCGGGTGGGGGTGTGGGGTGTGGGGTGGCAGGGCACGAGGACTGAGAAAGTCTTTGCATGTAGCACTGGTGGAGTCAGCCAAGCCGAGCAGTCAGACAGGCAAGCAGCTGCACTGGACCCTGACTGAGGTGGTTGACTCAATAAACCAGGCAGTAGAGTAAATAAGGATCTTGCGTTCTCTCACATAGGTGTGCACAACTGCAGGCTCTGCCCCCGTGTCTGCTGTCTGTAATACTATGTGTTCACACTGGCAGGCCAACCCACACATACAAACACACAACTACAATCCTACAGGACTGCAGTGGCTGCTGCCTGCCAGTACTCCTCTGTAGCCAATCGATGGATTGAAGATGCTGATGAGACTGAGAAAGAGAGATTCACTTCAACCATTGCCTCTTTGCCTGAAGTCATTACTGCAACTACTTTAATTGTTGGGTGCTGCAGCATAGAGATGGAAGGGAGTGGTGCCAGCAGTGTCCTAGTGCATGAGTGAAAGTTACATGTCATACAGTACATAATTTTAAAGTGTGCACCCTCACTTCTCGCTGTGTATCATGAAGCCAGCCAGTTCACTTAGTGGTAAAAAACACAGCAAATCTATGTAACCAGGAGTTGCAGACTGAAGAGTAAGAGCAATTTGGTGTTGAGGGTGGGAGGGATGAGGCGAGGCTGACTCTACTTCAAGCAGCTGCTGTTTGCATGTCAATCATCTCCAATGTGTAACAAACCCGAGAGGACTTTTAATTCAGCAGGGTTGCGTGACAAGTCATTTTGTGTTGATTGCCTGTCTGCTGGATGGTAATGCATTCATAATCGCACTGTGTTTGTTTGTACAGATTCTTTCCTGGTTGTCCTGCTCTAGTCTGGAATGCTGAATATCAGAGATAATTATCTGAGATAACAGGCTACAATCCGACCAGCTGAAACGCTTTCATCTTCTTCGAATGTCAGGATTTCAGTAGCTCTGTGGAAACGGGTGTATGGATTGTGAGCCCATCGCTAGGGTCCAGACTGGAGCCTGTGATCGCATCATATCACAAGTCAACATGCTGCAAACACTGCGCCACAGAGGAGGCTCTGGCACCTCCTTAAAGAGCTACTTTTACTGGACACACACACACACGCGTTGGGTGGTGGACTTCATGTTTCCACCAGTGTCTGACAGAACATATGCTTGCTCGCGGGGAAAAAAAGACATCTCTTCATGGATAGCTGTGCATGAAATGGTGTCCCTGGGTAAATTCTTGTTATAAATTACATCTTACATTGTTTGCTGCATTTTTTTGACCTTCTCCCGAGATGACACATTCTCTGCTCTGTCTAACCACAAACCATTGGTTTACCTGCTCTTCTATATAAGACAAAAAATAAATTACAGCATGTTTCACAATGTGGTTAACATCTGTAACTGTCCCACAGAGTCCTATACAGGGTCTGGTACTTGCAGGTACTCAACAGATAACCCAAAAAAGAAAATATTATAAATCACAGGAGTAAAAATTACTAAACACACAGGCAAAAGAGAAATGACGGTGAAAGCAGTAGTGAAAATAAAGGTGTCGTCTTTTTAACCAGCACACAGTTTGCAGTTTACAATCCATCTAAAGCCAGAGAGGTTACAGTTTGCCTCCTTTTCCCACTGTTTAGTGTTACATTAATTTAAATGTAGTGTATTGTGACGTTTAGTTAGAAGCAGCGTTTATAAATGCCATTGTAAATGTCAGTTGACGTTTGTGAACGCTGTGCCACCATGTGTGTCTTTGTTCCAGTTATTTGTCCTACATTTTCAGGTTTTCCTAGCACAGAATGATAACTAAAGTGATTGGTAAGCTATACGTTTGATAGGTTAAATGGCATTATCAGAAAATCCTACCCACATTTAGTAGCACAATTTTGTGGTTCAGATTTCACTATCAGAAAATCCTACCCACTCACACTACACTATTTGATGATGTAGAAATTCAAGAGCACAAAAATATACGTTTTGAAATATTATGTGAAATTTACGCCATGTTGTATTAAACATAGCATAAAAACCACACAACTAATGAAAGCATTTATTCTATGGTAGTCGTACCACAAATTTGTAGGTATACTGCTAAAGCAGGGAAAGATGACATATTTGGGACATACGGGTGAGCAGTGAGCTCGGGTAGGACAGATTGATGGGTAGGATGGGACAGAGTGCACTGGTATGGTGCTGCTGACTGATGCTTATTTCTTTGTGTGAATATGAATATGAATGCCACTCTGTACAGTGACAAAACTGCAAGTGTCCATCAGTGATTTCATGGTGTGAAGAGATGCTGTGCAGAACGGCATTTATACAGCACTTTAAGAGGGCATAGAGTCATAGGCTGGTATCATAAAGTGAAATAAACATATGCACTAAAAATATATAACCTCACTTTAACTTAAAATAACTGAGGTAGCGATTCACACTAAATATTGTCAGTTTGAACCAATATAAGTAATTTTCTCTAAGCAAAGTCACATTTTTTTAAGTTGAGCCCAATCATTCTAAAAGAATTAGTGCAAGTGGGTGCATTAAATCCATTTGTTACCAACTGAAATGTTAAAATTTATTATAGCATAGTTAATCCTACTTAGAATAATACAAAATAAGACATTGCTATTCTGTATTTTGCATTTATTGAAACAAATGTGGTAAAAACCATAATAGTACCACATAACACAACTTTAAAATCAATGCAAATATACAAATTAACATTTGTATAAATTTACCACAAACACTTGAACTGCAGTTCAATTTTCACAGATAACAGGACTTTGTCTAAATTCCATAACAAGAAAACAACTTTGCAGTGCAAATCTCTGCCAAGGACTTTGACTCAAAATTACTTCCTGATCTGGATCACTTTATGTAATTGTTTGTCTCTTAAACATTATCCACCAATTCCTCTTTTATTATATCTTGCTAACAAATGGACAAAAGCCGATGTTGGTGTTCCAATATGTTCTCATCCCACAATGTGACATTATGACATTTCCCACTTAGCATCTCAAAACTGGTGCCTCTTTTGAGGTCACCCTACAAAGAAACTTGCCCCTTGGCATCTCAATAAAGACAGTAAGGGGCGTTTAACGTTAACCCTCCTGTAGCGTTGGTATTTAGGTTCCAAGTAGGAAGCATCATTAATGCGATGGTGTGGGATGAGAATGGGCTTGATGATCACATAATCACATACTCAAACATCATTGAACTCACATGACCATCTGCCTAAAATGCATCAAATGAAGTTGTTACTCTCATCCATGTCTGGCTGTAATGTGACCGCCTCCCGTCTTCTCCTGGAGCCACTGTACGCATATTTTTTTGCTCTTTTCCTCACATTGTGTTTTTTATTTACTTTCAATAAAACATCCAAGTAGAAATCTACGGTGTGCCACTTTAATAAACTACTTCTACTTTTTACCCCGTGAGCTTTTGTTACATGTAAAATAAGTTATCCACATCAGGTTTGCAGGCCTACTCATGGCATCACCCCACTTAGTGCGCTTATAGCTACAATATTGTAATGACAGATGTTGGGGAACATAGGCATCACCCGAGCACCAATCTTGTTAGGGAACATACACCAAACAAAGGGCACCAATTATGTTGGAATTATGCCAAGTATAACCTTGGCTATTAGCTGAATTAATGAATTGATAATATTTGATTAATTGATAATAATTATTTTAACTAAATTTGATAAATGGGACCCACCTTGTTCCCAGGGGCCAAAAAACAAATTAAACAAATCAGTCTAATTGAAGGCTTAAGCTCAGCACTAGCCGTCTTTACTGAACACAAACAATCACAGACAACGACCACTTAAACTATAACAAACTTTATTCAACCAATGTAACGCCGATCAATGCCGATCTTTAATCTCTCCGGATAGGAACAAAAGAGGAAAAACAAAAAAATAAAAGCACAAAATAAGAAAATTAAAAAGAAAATAAAAATGAAAACACTGTCCAGCCATCAGCAGCTGGCCCATGGTGGGCAGAGCCTGGGGACATGTCCCCATCTTCAGTTGGATCGAGGCACTCCGGCTCCCGTGGAAAGGGGTGCAAGAGAGCAGAAGAGGAGGTCATAAGGTGCATCTGCCTGCCTTATACCAGACGTGACGTCATCGGGGCCCGTCGCATCTCGCCCAATCCAATGCTATTCAGCTCATAGCAAAGTCCACTCTTTCTGGAAACTTTAGGCGTCAGAACAATCTGTTCCACATCTTGAACAACCTTTAAATACTAAGTTTTGTAAACTGCAAATGTCTATGTTTGGTTTTCCACCATCAACTTACTTAAATCCGAACAAAAAGCTACACTTTTGGTCAAGGTCTAAAATTTAAATGTTCAAGCTAACAGAACCGCTAAACTGCTAATTTTAAGAGTTTTGAAAGATAAACTTTAGACTGAATGAATGAACAGCAATATTATACTTTTTTTCAGTGTGAATTACTTTTATAAAAGTGGGACCTCCTAAGCACGGTGTCCTCCCTCTCAAGTGTGCATTTTGGGGTTAATTCCCTCTATTGGACTCGCTTTTGTGGAGCATTTTGTATCTATTTGTCAAAGTGAAGACTCATGACGACGTCTCGGCTGATCAGGCAACACAACTCGGTTGTTTTAAACCTGTATTCAATCCTTGGCAGGATGAGAAAAATGTAATGTTTGCCATCAACAGGTCTCAAACCATTTACAGTTTGAGGTTATGTAGCTAGTGACTTGTGCCCATTCTGACCACAACAACCATAAAACCACCAAGGTGTGGTAATGTTGTAGTTGATCAGTTGTGTATGTGTTAAATTAGGCTTAAGGTACGGGTCAGATCAGAGAATTAAATCAACAGGTATAAGGTACAAAACGATGCGGGTTATGGGTGATGTCCAGTACCAACCTTTGCAAAATTGGACCCTTGCAGGACTCTGTGTAACCCTTCAGGAAGTTATTTTCAGTTTGATCATACGTGGCCGTGCAAAATCACCCCGAATCTTGTGATTTCAGTTTCATCAACAATTTTTTAGACCAGCAAATGTCCACTGAGAATCAATTAAGCACAGCAGCTAAGAGCCCAACATATCAGCAAATTATGAAAAGTGGCTTATATTGGGATGATATTAGCAGCACTGGATTTGAAGTTTAAACTGAGCACCAGCCAATATCTAAAATAAAGCTGGATTAAACACCTGCACAACTGTTTTGTCAACTTTATTTGGAGTCACAGTTTTGCAGATATTCCCCTGATTTGCTAACAGATGTAATGATTTTCAGCTTTACAAACCTAAAACAATTCAAGCCCAGACCAGCATATCATCTAAATAAAGTTAATTCTGAAGCTCATGGTAAAATAGTCTCTCACTTATGACACTCCAAATAAAAGCAAATCAAAATTAAGGGTTCAGGATCACTATAAGTAAAGTTAAATCTGATTTGAATTGCCTGAGGCTTTGGTGGTTACTCCACCCACAGACAAGCACATATCCCATAATCTGCTAAAGATCCACAAAACTGGAATTGCAAACATTTTCACACAACAGCGATAATTTGCTTCGCCTTTAATAATATGTGCATGTAACAGCGTGCACACACCAAATTGCACATATGTTCCATTTGCATGTGTGGGTATGCAGCCTTGATACAGTATGCAGGATGTGTCATAGATTGTACGTGTCATCCTGTCTTCACTCTCTCTCTCTGAGTCGCATTACCTCTCCCCTGCAACCTGCTTTCTAATCAATAACTCATCTCTCGATGTCGATTCCCCTCTACCCCCACAGGAAAACAAACGTCCTTCCACAGGACAAACAAAGAGAGGGGAGGATGAGTAGGAAAAGGTGGGAGGGGAGGTAAAAAGGTAGACAGATAATTGAGAAAATACTGTAAACCCAATGAATTACCTAAATAGCCTGTTGCAGTAGAGAGGAGGGGAAAGGTGGGGAGGAATTGGGAGGAGGGGTGTAAAGAGACAACAAGGTTGAGGTAGAGGGACTGAGAGCATAGCTATGGGATGGATGATTAGCTCCCGTCTCCAAGGTTACACTTTACAACTGTATCAGTGCTGAGCGGAAGGGTGGAGATGTGCAGGAAATGGTGACATCGGCCGTTCATCACACAAGACTGAATTAAAGAAGGCAGAGACACCTTTTTTTCTGACTCTGACCTTCACATCCAGCACTAATGCAAGCCTTGACCTCTAGACGAAGCAGGGTAACCACGCCGCTGCAGACAACGTCAACGCAACATGAGCGCCAGAGCAGAAAACCAGAGACAAACTGCAGCGAGGAGCAGAGTGGCAGGAAACAGGGCCCAGAAGGGAAAAAGCAGGGGGAGAAATCACTTAGATTCCAGCCAACTGCAAGAATTGGCCTTTTCATGAGAAGGGGAGGCAAAAACGGAAACTTGTTTGCCACTCATCGTTAGTACTCCCCCTCCCACTCCTGCTTTTTCTCATCCTCCTTCTCAAATCCCCTTCCCTGTCCTTCCATCAGCTTTTACTTTTCCCTTACAGATTCCCCAGCATGCCCCCCTCTCTACTTTCAATTACAATTATTTTAACCAAGCTGAGAGAGAAAATTTGTGATTGAGTTGCATGTTCTTACTGTGCTTACTCTTACTATTTTGTCATATATAAATTGCCCTGGATTTTATGTCTCTTCTAATCTTAAATACATACTCACTGCTCTACCCTTGAGTCATGTAGATACCAGCATCGGAGAGGTGAAAATGAGAATTGTTAGGTAGTTTTGCATAATGCATTCAGCGCGATCGTGGACTGCACACTGGATAGCACGTATGTGAATGAAGGTGGTGTCGTATCAGCATTTCCAGTTCCAAAACGTTACTTCTGTATAAATAGCACTTGCATTTCTTCCTTATGGCACCTATACAACACTTTAAAACATATGGTAATACAAATGAAACAATGTTTATGACATTCAATCCTCGATGCTTTGTTTGTGTGCAGACATCATTCAAAAGAGGACAGTGCTTGTTTGCATTTTTTCTTTTATCTTTTTTTTTTTTTGCCGCTGATGCTTCTCATACACATCCCCACACAAAGGCTGGGGGAGAAATACATAATGTGTAACTGGATTGCAATAATCTGATTACAGAATTGACTGAATTTTGGGGGGAAAAAAAGAAAATCTAAATTGCTAGATTAACAGCTTTGGACAAAAGTAGCTTACATGTAAAAGCAGCTCAAAGGGAAACTAGAGAGTTTGCTTAGTAGATCCAAACTACAGTATATGCATCGTATTATTTTAAATAGTGCAGATTAGTACGGTTCGTAAATTACTGTTACAGTTGGTCTGTTGGTTGCTCCACTTGTTGGGTCAGACTGAAAACCTATGACAGGAACAGCAAGGTAAGTAAAAGTATACAATATTTGTATGATCTTTGTATGTTAACTGATGAAGGACAATGCTGACGTATCAACCAGTGAACTGGTTCACCTCTTTGGTCAAGTCAATGCATTTTTTTGAAGGGTTGCCTTGAAATTTTGTAGTGACATCGTTATTGATGACCCTTGGAAGATTCATTCTAATGACTTTGTATGTAGACATTTGTGCTTTGGGGTAAATATAATATATTTATATATATAATATATTTACCCCAAAGACATTATATATTTATTTTATATATAATGTTTTGCCATTTAATTTGCTAAACGAATAAATGCTTTATCGCCTTCAGAATCAATTGTGCATCATCATGTGGGCAAAAGTTTGTCTGACAAAGATCACAAATGTCAGCTTTTTGTTTTCTAAAGTAAAACGGTGAATCTGATGAACATCTGCATGCTTCCTTTGTGAGTATGTCAACATGGCCTCACAAAGCTGATAGCTTGACTGTAGACTCTGTCTTGTCACAAAGCTAAGTCCTTGGCATTAAAGCCTGATAATGTAATTTTAAAGATATGTGAATGTACAAGCTTCCATGATGTTACCCCACATTTTAAAATATTGAAATCCAAATCAAGTAAACAGTGAGGCTGAGAATCACTGATTGTTTCATACTTTGCTGTTGATTAACAGGTAGTTAACCACCAGAACTTCAATATTTAAACATTGCAGGGCAATGACAGTTAACACACAGTGAATCAGTGTTAATCCAACTTAACAACCCCATCTTGTACGCAGATGTACTGTGTAAAAGACACACACACACACACACACACACACACACACACGTGTGCGTGGAGGGCCAGTAATTGTATTCCAGAGTCAGCAGCATTCAGAACCTGACCTCTTGGCAAAACCCCAGCCAGCACGATCCAAGTGTGCACTTAGCTAAACAACATGCTACAAACAACACACACCCACAGACATGCACCCATGTGAATGCAAAAGACACACACATTCAGGCAGATGTGGGGTGCAGGCATACTGCAGGTCAGTTGCTTGGGGCACGACACACACCCTGCAGCCAGCCGGTCCACAGCCTCATCGTCAAATCGCCTTTAACACCAAAACAATGCCTTCAAAAAACACACGCACACTCTGCAACCCTGCTGCAGCACAGTGAGAAAAAAAGTGTATGCTGACTGAAGGAAGAAAAGGCTCTCTGGGAAAATAACAGCAGCGTGAAAGAACATGCACATTAAGAATTCACAGAAATTCATTCATACACACACATGCAGGCAAATTCACCCGCAGAGAAACAATGTTTGCTGCAGTTGTGTTCTAGTGATTTGGCAAACATAGTCTCCCACTTGTTTTCTGTCTCGATGATTTAAGTTAATAGACCTAAGGTCAAAAAATAAGCACCAGGATCTCAGTTTGAATTTTTTGAAAAACATTATTTTTATTTCATAAATTTCTCAGTATGGCACATGAACAGAGATTGAATGTTCTGAAAAAAGATCTGGCACAGAACCTTGAAGCAGAACAAATCCACCTTCCTCCATGCATACACACTCTCTCTATATCACACACACACACACA
Organism: Helostoma temminkii; assembly: GCA_900302695.1. Lineage (NCBI taxonomy): Eukaryota > Metazoa > Chordata > Actinopteri > Anabantiformes > Helostomatidae > Helostoma > Helostoma temminkii. The sequence goes on from OMLM01007595.1 coordinate 9,406, forward strand.
CGGATAGACATACACCCCCATGACATGTTCCTCCAGTGTTAATACAGTACGCACATCTGTGGTTATAACAGCTTAAAACACAGTCTTAAAAACAATCACAAGAACAACCATAGTCAATATTGCAGAAGAAAAGCCAAAGTGAAACAAAGAAGCAGATGGAGGCCATGTTTAATTGAACAGAGGGAAGGAAATATCAGAAGCCATGGTTTGTTGTTGGGTTTCTTTTCCGTTTTCCTGAGAGAGGATCAGAGTGGTGCAGGAGGTTAACAAGATCGTGGGAGAGCATGTATGTGTGTGTGTGTTTGTGTGGATAAAAGGTTTAATACAGAATCACACGCTGACATCTAGCGAGAGGGTGAAAAATGGTAGGAGAAGGTATAGGACAGGTGAAACAGGAAGCATGAGGTAGATAGAAGAGCATAGGACGGGAACAGGGTGGTTAAAGAGATGAGAAACACAGGGGTAATGCGAGACGTACTCCTGAGTATTTGTGTTTGTGACTCAGAGAGCACGGGAGAGGCCATGACTGAGGCTTTAGCTACATTTCTGAAGAGGAGGGCGAGAAAAAGGCAGAGAAGCAGGAAAAGTCAGCCATGCTCCTCCTCTGCCTCTCCTGGGTCAGGGACAGAAAGGAGTCATTTCCCCTCCAGTGCTGGGTGACATATAAGCACCACAGTGGCCCTTCCTCCTTCATGTCTTTATCTCTTCTACACACAGATACACAATTCCAGATACTGTTAGCACTTGAGCGCACACAAGTACACATGCAATCCACTTGGACATATGCATAAATATGCATACTTATGCCACTCATGCAGATATTTCACATACATGGGAACACACATACACACACACACACGCACATAGCTAAAGTCTACATAGATATGGAGTGACAGGATGTCTCACTGTCATCTTTTATTCCTCCTGTCATCTTTGTCTCTTTTCAATCTATCTCTACTTTCTCTTTTTCTATTTCTGTCTGCCCTGTCCTCCCTTGTCACTCTATTTCCTTTGGGCTCAGAGGGTGGGGAGGCCCGAGGCGACAGAAGCTGCTGCTTGGTAAGCGGACTGTACTGCAAGCTGAGCCTGGTAAAGTGGCACGGCCATGACGAGTCGCACAGAAACACTGCAGCTTGAGCACAACGGGGGCCATCATTGAGCCTACTGAATGTTGCTTGTAGCCGTTCATGAGCGTCAGGGGTAAAAATATAACTTGTGAGGTTGGTGTCACATAGACTGTGAGCAGAAATGAGAGCAGACATGAAATGAGGGTACTAGGGGCAACATCAGATAAATAAATCAGCACCAATGAGAAAAGTAGCATGCCTCACTGGCTGACATGTGGGGGTGGAGAAAAAATAGTAAAGAAAAATCTATATCTACAATAAACTTTTCTTTTACATTGATGACTGGTTACAACTGTTTCCTCCTACGGAAAAAAGGAGGATGTTGTAGCTTTTTTTAATGCTCAGCTAGGGAGGTTTATCTGTGTCAGGCCTGATTTCTGAGTCCAGACAACGTCTGACCCTTGCTGCTGACACCTAGTCTGGATCTGACCTCATGTCCTCTCAGGCCTCTTTCACCTCAGTAGACAGATAGGGGTTAGACAGCTTCATTATCAAACCACCAAGCTTACATTCATATGTCTGTCACTATCTCCTCACTATCCTCCATATGGAGCTCCAGCCAAACCTGAATTTACACATCAAAGTGTTGAAATATACTCTATGGCCCCCGCCCGAGTTCAAATAAACATCAGACACAGCAGAGTGTTTACGATGCAGAGCCAAGGTGCCCATAAACAGTAAATCTGGGACCCAAGCTGTTTGGACAGAGGGTAAGGTGCATATGGAAACTTAACTGTGAGCCTGTCCTCTGAGAGGAGCAGAGCTGATGGGTCAGCACATCCTTTAATAGTTATAGATGGTTCAGGACATTATGATACAAGTCCCAGAGTCTTGCCACATCACTAAATGTGAGGGGAGTTTTCCACAGTGCTCCAGGGCTAGAAGTTTCTCCAGAAGAATGTTCCCAAATCCCAACATGAGCCACAACATCTCAGATCATTCTTAAAACATCAATGTGTACTTGAAAGTGCAATATGGTCGCTGTTGGGTGAAAGACTTGCTCCAAATGTCAGCTTTTCAGGATAAAACTAAAGCAGCCGTCTTTTGAACTTGCTGCACGACACATTTTTTCTGTTTACCCAATGGGGTTTCACCAGCACAAATTTTTTTTTAGAGCAAATAGACAAATATAGTGATGTTGGAGTTACAAGGTTTTCACGTGATAACAATAATATTGTCCTTTATAAAGCATTCATGAGATGATCTGTGTCTGTGTTAAGTAGTGTTCCAGCTTTACTATTCCAATTAATTGGCACTTTACAATTACATGGGCTGTGAGCGCAAACCATTTTACTGTTTCAGTGACTGTGTCGACTTTTCTCAGTTTTCTTCTGAGCTGCAAAGGCCTACTGATCCACAGCTGAGTGACACAGAGGAGATAGTCATCTGGGATGAGACATCACTCATCACTTTCACGTCACATCCCACACACACTGACGGGCCTGCTCCGACTCCATGAAACTCAAAGCTCTCAAGATGACCAAAACGGACATCTTGTGACCAACGACACAGTTACCAAGGCAACAAGAAAATAAGTAATGTGCTAATGCCTCAGCCATTCTCAAATTAACAACGCCATCAGTTTACACACACTTAAAATGAAGCACAGAGGCAGCAGTTGAAGTTTGTGTTCACCTCCACTGCCCTTAGCTGCAAATTGTTTAAGAAAGCCTCACCTCAGTCAATAAATCACTCAGTCATTCAGCATCAGAGTGTGTGTGTGTGTGTGTGTGTGTGTATGCAGGTTTTGCATTTGCACATTTCTCTGTATGTGTGGTCAGTTCTGATAAGTGACTGCAAGGCAGGGTTTTCACAGTGATGACAAACACATCTGCGCTCATCTAATCTCAAGCTCCAGCAAAGGCAATGTTGCAGTGACCAAAAAAAAAAGAAAAAAGAAGTCTCTTCATTCTCCCGTAATGTGACTGAAAAGAATGACCCGGACATCTAAAGACTGGTGCCATCAAATCGGCCTTAGACCAGTGTGATGGTGATGAAACCAGCCCCTGTCTGCCAAACATGCCACAGCAGAGGCACAGTGAAGCATAGAAAGACAGTGCTGATGCTGCTGGAGGGAGGGAAGGGGGGACTTGGTGACACAGTGGCACACAAAACACTGCTGCACTTACCAGAATCACAGCAGCCATCATGTGAGGAGACAAGCTCCGCTCTCACAGACTTCTTGATGGCTGTGTGAAAAATAATAGCAATAATGATACACATAAATTTCAGAGGTTTGATGCTTTTGGCCTCTGCAGTGGGGAGAAAATTAGCACCAGTGCCTAAGCACATGCATCATTGACACTCTGTGTATCAATAATGCATTGAGCTCTGCTGTCGCTTCACTGCTATTTTTAAAAAGGGGGGGTGGGGGGTTGACAGAATAGAAATTAAGCAGTGTGGAGTTCACACAGGGCTTGTAGTGATGAGGTTAACATGTATGCAACACCACCTTCGGGGACTGGCACAACTGTGGCCGCAGTTTTTAACACTGCCAGCCACGAGCAACAGAGTAAACATGAAATGCCCTCATATCGATGATTTCACAAACCTCACCCACCATAAAAGAGCATTCCAAATAATTCTATGTGTATCATTACGATTATGACTAAAAGTCAAATCACTGTTAAGGTGATTAACCACAAATACAGCCACTAAAATGCACATTAAAAATCACTTAAGCTTCACCAACAGGTGTTATTCTCCTATATAGCTGTACCATGGCAAATCAATTAAAACAAATGGCACAATCCAAAATGGGAAGACTAACCTTGATTAGCTGGCTAAAGATATGAAGAAAACTAATGTTGACAATAGAAGTGACCCTTAACCCTTAAAGTGTTCTGGCGGATTGACAAAAAGAGGCTGGAGTTGTTCTGCTGAAAGGAGAGGTTGGCCTCGCTGAACAGACCTTTCATCATTTGGGTTTATCCCAATAGAGAGAAAGCGAGAGAAAGAGAGAGAGGAAGGGGAGCTGCTTAAGTGAAAAAAAGACCCTGTTTTTACTTTAAGTGTCAGTGAGAGGATGATAAAAGTAGCCTGAAGCGGAGAGAGACAGACAGAGCTGGTTTAAACTGGGGATTTAAAATGGAGGTCTGACCACCCCTCCTCTCTCTTCCCCTCCTTACACAACCTAGCTAGCGTAAGCCCACCTGAACATGCATTCACATGTGCACATACGCACACACTGAGCAGTATTGCATCAACAATGGTGTAACATCTTTTGCCATAAACAGCATACCGCTTCAAATGTCCTGATTTATTTGCCTTATACAACAGCACAACAGGCATTTTATAATGCAGAGCTGCACAAGCAAAACACACACACACACACACACACACACACACACACACACACACACACACACACACACACACACACCCATATTCTGGTGTTTTTCACCTATTCCCTGAATGGGTGAATGAGCGGGTCCTTTCCTGCACAGTAAACACAGCATTTCCATTAGAGTGCTGGAAGTGTGTTCAGTGCTCTGTGACTCAGACACTGCAGCACTGTGACTGTGTGTCTCTAGCTCAACCGCTGCTCTCTCTAACACTGAGCCTCAATAACATGGCCTCTGGTTTGTGCCACTTCGCAAGAGCTATAGGGGCTACACAATGCTTTCCAAAGTGATGAGCTACTACAGGCAATAGGCAGGGCACACGGTATCTGAGGAACTCGGAGTAAATAGCTTTTGTAACAGTCCTTGCTTTCAGTCAGTGATTTACACAAAAAAGTCACACACACATACACACATACACACCCTTACCCACAAGCATGCCCACATGTTAATTTCTCTGTTATTTGCACACACACAGGCAGATGAATATGTAAATAACTTCTGAGGGAAATATGGATCCCTTGTGCTGGGAAAGGAATATGTTAATGACTGATACAGGGCATGAGTGTTAATCACAAGTGTAGGGTGCATAACTACATTTTTAGCAATGGTTTGGGGCCTATGCTAATTGAATGTATAAGGGGCAGTGACACATAAATAAAGCCGATTCACAGATGACAAGTCTCAGAAATTCTAATTTATTAATTTATGTAAATATAAATTTTGTAATTTAATTCAAAAAGTGAAACACATGTAATCAAGATTCACTACAACTAAAGTGAAATATTTTGAGCCTTTTTTCTGTTTTCATTCTGATGATTAGCTGACAGCTCATGAAGAAATCTAATAAGTCAAAATACTAGAATATTTCATTGTGAGTTTGAGTAAATTAGTATTCATGCAGTGTAAATACTGGGTATCTTTCTGTCTACTTCCATACACAGAACCACAGTCATCGGAAAGAGTACTGACTTGACAGTTGTCCAGAACACAACTGACACCCTCCTCGAGGATAGTTTTCCACAGAAGGTCCTTGCTGAAATGGATGGCTGTTCACACAGTGCTGTATCAAAGCGTATTCACAGATACAAGTTCTGATACAAGAACTTGAGAGCGCTTCATTAACAGTGGAATGGGACCATGCATAGATGTCTTCATGAAATGGGCCACAACTGTTGTGTCCCTAGTATCAAGCCACTTCTAAACCAGAGACAGTAGAGTCTTACCTGGTTTAAAAAGAAAAAAAATGCCCTATTGCTAAATGGGCTGAAATGCTCTTATCAGGTGAAAGAAAGTGCATTTCATTTGGCAATCAAGGTCCAAGAGTCTGAAGGAAGCAGGAGATACACAGAATCCAAGTTGCTTAAAGTTGAGTGTGAATTTTTTTGGGGTGCCAAAGCATCTATATTGAAATACTGGGTTTTTGATTTTCATGAGCGACAAGCTGTAATTGTCAAATTTAAACAAAAACAGGTGTGGAATATTTCACTTACTGTATATTCTAGAAAATACCATGTTATAGTTTCACCTTTTGAATTAAAGAATGAAAAAAATCCTTTTCTTCATATTCTAACTTATTGAGATGCACTAGTATAGTTGAAATATAAAAAGAGTGTTTCATTACTGAAGAGCATTATGGGGCAAATAACCTGGCAAAAAAGGGGAAAAAAAATTAAAAAGGGATGTATATGCACACATATATTCAACTCTATACCATATGCTGTCATCTGTTCAGCATTCAAAACCCAAATCAAGACTTTGTGATAAGGGCCGTTGCAGCAGCAACAGTTGCCAGGGAAACCTGATGGCAGGATCTTGAGGCATGTGGTTAGGGCTGAAGCAGGGGAGGAGGGGGCGTTTTATGCTAAGACATGGGTACAGTGCTCAGGTTGATTTGCTACCACTGAATAAACATTGTCCGACTCATCAAGATACGGCACCTGAAAGGAACTTAACTGACAAGGGGCAATGGGGTGCCTTAAGAGACGCCAATGGTGACGCCGTTTGGCGCATTAGTCTGAGTGTGTAGTCATGGCAACGAGGTGTTGACACAGCGCAATCGCACTCTGAGCACTGTGATGGCGATGACATTCAGGAAAGCACAGAGTGAGTGTGAGTGAGCTTGTAAACCAGAGCAGGGCCTTTCCTGTCCCCCTGTGCAGAAAAAAAGGACCCAGTGCTGACCATTTCACATTCGCTATGTCTCATCTCAAGCAGAGCCAAAGGGATACAAACAGTGATACTACAATTAAAACTGATTATAACAAAAAGGAAAAGAAAAAACAGCCACCAGATTTCACAGACTTAAACTGCCATTTTATGTGCCAGGTTTTTTTAATTTTCAAAGTGACCTCTGCTAACAGAACATCTCTCATAATCATAACCAGTGTAATTAGCTAATTATAATAACAGTAACAATATTACAATAAAGATAACACTTTATTTAAAAAAACAGAAAATAATCAAACTAGATAAAAACCCAAAATGAAAAACACTTATCATAATAGTTTTGTTTTTTAAAAGAGATCTATAAGTTCTATATTTTTTCATTTAATTGTCCTTTTTCTTAAGAAAAAATTCACCCACCACTCTATACTGTACTGTATGCCACTTTCTCCTTCTCTAAATGAGCTTAGCTTACCTTTAAAAATGCTTGGCAATGTCTGTCGTCCATTTAGCTCCCTGCTGCAATGAAATCCACTCATACACGATAACACTGAGATACAGTTGTGAAATAATCCTCTGCAAAGGTGCAGTCTTCATCAAAGGTTTAATGCGCGAAAACATGAGGGATCCTGGCTGCTTGAGACATCAGAGCAGCATATTTAGAGCAGTTTATGACGGCTGGACTGAGGAAGCCATTTTGAGGGCCAGGTTATTTCCTTCCAATACAAGAGGAGTTCCTTAGTGTCACACTGAGCCCATCCCGCTGCTGCTCATTAGCCCAACAGTCCAACAGGATCAGTCATAAAACAATTTCAGTGTCTTATACAAATGAAAAAAAAAAACTTCCCAGCTATTTATAGGCATAAGTAGTAATAATAATAGTAATCTGAATGATGAAAATGATAACATAACAGCAATAATGTCATATCATCATTGCCATAGATCTTATATGCTGAAACCAAATGCAGAATTTAGAAAGCATGCTAAATTAGCATGTGCAGTTTTAGCAGTATGCAAGGTAGCATATTGTTAATTGTATAATGTGTTATCATTAAATGGTCATTATGACAAATAAAGCTAAATCTTGTTATCATTATTATCATTGTGATTATTATTATTATTATTACTATAGCTATATTGTATACCAAATGATGAAGAACTCTATTTCATTGTTTTTGCAGTAGATCGCAGAGCTCTCCCTTCTCCGATGACCCTGTTTATGTGAATGCAAGAGAGGGAAAACACATCGTGTGCTACAAAAAATGTTGAGCCCAAAATAAATTCACTCAAACACTTCGCCAGGTTTTTTGTTTTAGATCCTTCTCAATGGATGCCACTCTGCCACATGTGTCCATATGCAGCACAGTTGGAGCGGCCATCTTGTTCCAAGTTGAGAAATGTTGTAAGGGAGGGCCACTACAACAGCTGGGTGTGTATTTTTAAATATATTTTTCAGATGTTGTAGTCTTCAGTCAAAAGCTTGATAAAGATTCTTTATAATTTATTTCTTTGAATGAAAATATATTTACTGTATATATAATATGTATATCTGTCATTGTCTTTTATACCATAAGATTTTCCTTCTTCCATGTTAACTCACTCGGGTTCTTTCATCATTCAAAGAAGACAGTAGCCAGTTAAGTGTGAAAGGGAAAGGTGACAGTGAAACCACTCTGGAAAAGTCCATCTCATTACTCCATCTCCCTGCAAAGTACTAGTCTGAGACATGCATCCTGGACAGAATTGCTGCACTGCTCTAATTTTGCTGTCTCTGTTTTAATGGTTCCTGGAATCCTAGAACTGTTCTGCTCACGCAAATCATTGTTTGTTATTCAGTGTCTCTGCCAAACACTAATCTGACAACATGTTCACTGGCCAACATTATGCCTCCTTCCAAGTATATACACTGAATATGTCTGGAAATATACGATACAATCTGTATAAATGCTGGAGACACTCACTGCACATCTATTCATAGCTTTCCACTATGATTGTGTGTGGCTTGATCTTGGACTTTGGCAAAGACTATAGCAGGTTGAACAGGTAACTGAAAGCTTCTGATGTTTGTGGCTTACATTGTATACGTTTGTGTCTGATTTAGTTGAAAAGATGTTATTGTGGGACTAGTGCTGCTCAGATATCTTACTCTGTCTCTTATCTGCTTCTTTCTGTCAACAGGATGACAACACAAAGCAGTGACTATGTGAAATTTCATCTTTTCTGGAATCTGTCCACGAGGACAGTAGGCTACAATCAGTCTTATATGCTTTGTCTCGCTGGCATTTTCTGTTTTACTGTCTCTTTCCAGCTTCCCTTTTTTCTTTCCTCTTACCTCTGCTCTCACTTTTACTCAGATTTGAGTCTCTTGCACATTTTCTTTGGAGCCACTCTTAAAAAGCAATGGCTCATTCTGGCCTTTCCCCATTAGGCCTTTTAGAGAACTGTGGAGACCCAATTGGGGCAGGGGCAAAGAGGAAGGCAGAGTGCCACCTGTGGGTGTTCCCCCACTTGTGGAGGTTGGAACCTGGGAACAGGATATGGACGTGTTCTGAGACTGAGAGCAAGGTGAAGGATTGTTGTTGTTGTTGAGGCCCACTCCAGAACTCATGCCCAGGCCCTTTATGTTGTTGTTGAAGTGATGGGTTTTGTAGTAGTGGTTGAGATGCTCCGATCGGGCAAGATTTGGCAGGTTGACTATCTCTGGATGGTGCAGCCTCAGGGTCTGCCCCCCTCCTATTCCACTGTTTCCACTCTGTGTTACAGTGGAGCCCCCAGAGATGCCACTGCCCCGACCACTGGCCCCGGCCCCCAGCTCATCCTCCACATTGATGATCTCAATGGCACGAGCAGGACCATGGTGTTTATGCAGCTGGTGTTGCTTCCTCAGCTTGTAGAACACCACCAGCATCACTGCTGCCATGAAGGTAATGGCTACGAAGCAGCCAATGATGATCTTGGTGGTCTTCATCACATCGTCCAGGCCTGAGAAGCCTGGCTCAGTGATGGGCACAGTGAAGGTTGGTTGGGTGGCCCGGGGAGAGGAGGATGACCAGCCACCTGACAGAGAGGAGGTTGTTGTAGGAACATGGATGAAGGTCTTATTGGTAGCAACCAATGCACCCTCTTCATCTCCTGCATTCTCCACTGTTTCCACAGTGACTGTTGTGAAGTAGGTGTAGTTGACACTGGCATCAGCAGCAGTGACATTGAGGACAGCAGTTGCTGTGGTATTGCCAGCAGCATTGGTAACCATGCAGGTGTACTGGCCTGTGTCTCGCAGGGTGACATTTGTGAAGTTGAGTGTACCATCATGCAAGACAGATATCCGCACCCGGTAAGAGCCGTGGGTCATTAGAGTACCATTAGGGGTGATCCAGTTGACAGATGTCGTGGAAGTGCTTGTGCGACACTTCAGCTCAGCAGCCATACCCTCAGTAACATTGAGGTCTGTCGGTGGCTCCACAATGACAGGTGCATAACATGTGAAGTGGCTCTGGTCAAGCTCTCCTATGTACTTTCCCTTTAAGAATGGGGGAGCATGGCAACGGGCACAGCAGGTGGTGTTGCTGGGCACCGTCTCTTTCAACCACCAGCTAAGCCAAAGCACATCACAGTTGCAGACCCAGGGGTTATGGTTAAGGTGAACTCTTTCTAGCTGGTGCAGGGGTGTGAAGAGGTCATGGGGCAAGGAATGCAGGGAATTATGGGACAGGTTGAGCTCTTCCAGATTCTTGAGGTCATCAAAAGCATTGCGCTCAATAACAGAAACCTGTGAGTGCATAAGCCAGAGCTTACGGAGAGACACCAAGCCCTGGAATGAACCCGGTCGGATAATTTCCAGCCGGTTTCCTGACAGCTCCAGCTCCTCCAGACGCACAAGGGCAGTCAGTTTGGGAATGTCCTTTAACCCACACATGCCCAAGTTCAGGTATCGTAAATTGATGAGGCCCACAAAGGCTGCATCAGAGATGAAATCCAATTTCTTAAGCTCACCCAGGTCCAGGCGACGTAGCGAGGGCACACGGTGGAAGGCATAGCCTGGCAGAGTCTCAATTGGGTTGTTCCGCAACCACAGCTCTCGTAGCTTGCTGAGGTACTCAAAGGCATGTGATGGCACCAGTGTGAGGCGGTTGTCAAAGAGCTCCAATGTGTTGAGGTTGGGGAGGCCATTGAATGCTCCGACTTCAATCTGACGGATCTGATTCTTGGAAAGCTGGAGGATCTCAAGGTGCCTCAAGTGCTTGAAGGTGTCTGACTTGATGACCTGGAAAAGCATATAATGACAGAAATACTTCAGAACTTATAGAAAGGTTAATGTTATGTACATTCAAAAGAGATGTTTGTTTCATTTTTGGATAAAGTGAAAAAGTGGATTGTGAAATGTTCTTTCATTTTCATTCTCAGTTTTTCCAAACACACTGGAATACAAAATATTAAAGTTTTATGCACTCTATGACTTATAAATAGCACATGATATTTAACAGACATGCAGTTCTAATACTGACATATTATTTGAATTTAGAGACGGTGTGGGTGTAAAACATTATAAAGTCACAGAATGAAAAAGAATAAAATGCAAAGTGCTTTTCAGTGAATGATTCAAAAGCTCAAATATGACTAAACACATGCTTAAACAAACAAAGCATACAGTTTAAATAAATAATTTCTCTGCTCATAATGGTACCAGCTGCTCCAAGGGCCACCCGGCATCCATGTTTCAACTTGCATGTTAATAAAACAACAGTGAGTAAAGGTCTGTGGGTTATACTGAGCGCTCTCATTAACTAAGAAAATTAAGGTTGATTGGTAAAAACTCAAATCCCTAACCTTAACTTGCTAATGAGCACAGTTGCCTTGTTTTGAGCTTCCCTTAGCTCAGATTTAGCTTTAGCACCAAACTAAGGCATAAACAAATGTAGAATGTAGTAGCTGGGGACTGGTGACTAATGGTTAGTGATAGTTCAGTGCTGATATTTAACAAGCTACCGCGTGACAAAAAGCCGGTGCTACACCCTTGGCTCTCTTCCATCTCTGTTGTAAATCTTTATAAACCAAGGCCAAACGCTAACCTTATTTGAGTGCCTGCTTTTCACACAGTTGTTTCAGTGACACTCATGGGACTTTTAACTGACAGATTACGATCCGTTGATAATAATGATGATAATGATAATTATCACTGTTGACTATTCACATGAAGTGTTACCACATGTTTCTACTAATAAATTAATACATAAAAAATGTCTAAATAAATATTCCGCATGACACTTTTATCTTTTTTATCATAGAGCAACCATAAAGGATGTTTTTGTTTTTTTCAGGAAGACGTGATTCTGAAAATTATGGGTGCCACAGATTCTACCATTGGTGCGGACCAACTGGAGATCATTTGGCAAGAAGTCAAAAACACCCAGCTAGTGAGGGCAAGTAAAAGCCCCTTAAATCTCTGTTTGTGATATGTCTGGCCAGAGCCCTCTGTGAGACACATAAACACTCTTGGAGTCAGGACATTGCCATCTCTGTATGTAGAGCAGAAGCAGAGGAGGGAGGGGGGGTAGGCAAAGAGGAGG